>JANPWX010019040.1:250875-363577 GCA_024734555.1 Trochalopteron elliotii
TAATCTGGATAAGATATTTCAGGAATGTAAGGGATTTTCTCCATCCTTCTGGTTTAGCCAGTTTAGATGCCACAAAAACAGTCCCTACTTTAATATCATGTTATAACCTAAGAAATATATATATATTCATCACACTACTTATTTCTAAGTTTCATTAATAGCAGAAGTAAAAAATATGGCAAAATCTACCCAATATTACACATACAGCATTTAATATTTGCAAAAAGCCAACTTTATAATATGTGTCTATAACACAGCGAATACCACTGACCTAACCTTATAGGCATTTTGCTTTCTGTTGATTGTGGTTTACAAAGAAAGTCCCCTGTCATTATAGCAAGGTCTGAGCTCTGCTTTCTGCTTTCAGTCTGGGGGTCCCGGATCGTAAGGGCTGCCTAGGTGAGTTGCAGTCCATCTCTTCATTGCAGTCTGGTATCCCGGTGTTCTGGGTCCGCGGGGCTTCGTTGTGTGCCGCAGTCCACCTCCTCACTGTAATCTGATCTCCTATTGTTGGGCACCAAATGTTAGGAAGCAGAGCGACACAGAGTCCCCAGGCAGGTGCAAGAGAGAGCTCTTTATTGCAAAAACCAAGCCTTTCTAAGCAATTAGGCTGTTATCAGTTACATTCCATTTAAACACAACAAATGTAATTCAACCAATCACCATAGACCACAATGTGAACATGTAATGGTTCTATAACTTGTTTTTCTACCTCTAATTCAGCTGAGTCACTTTCCCATAGTCCTTTTCTACTTAGTCAAAGTAACAGGCCTGAGCCATGATTTTACAAGGGTAACAAGGCCCTTATTTTGTAAGGTTTTCCCTATATGCAACAAGTCCTGACTATACAGGGAGGCCCCAGTTGACTGGCGGTTGGCCAATATGATGCCTATCTAAAGAAGGGCCAGAAGAAGGATCCAGAGAACTACAGGCCTGTCAGCCTGACCTCGGTGCCAGGGAAGATCATGGAACAGATCATCCTGAGTGTCATCATGCAGCATGTACAGGACAACCAGGTGATCAAGCCCAGTCAGCATGGTTTTAGGAAAGTCAAGTCCTGCTTGACCAACTAGATCTCCTTCTATGCAGGGTGACCCATTTAGTGGATGAGGAAAAGCCCATGGACTTTGTTTACCTGGACTTTAGTAAAGCCTCTGTCACTGTCTCACACAGCTTTCTCCTGAAGAAACTGTCTACTCGTGGCTTGAATGGGCATACATTTTGCTGGGTGAAAAACTGGCTGGATGGCCAGGCCAAAAGTATTGTGGTGAATGGAGTCAAATCCAGCTAGCAGATGATCACAAGTGGTGTTCCCCAGGGCTCCGTATTGGGGCTAGTTCTGTTTAATATCTACCAATGATCTGGATGAGAGGACTGAGCGCACCTTTAGTAAGTTTGCAGATGACACCAAGTTGGGTGGGAGTGTTGAACTGATTGAGGGTAGGAAGGCTCTACAGAGGGATCTGGACAGTCTGGATTGATGGCCCAAGGCCACTTGTATGAGATTCAACAAGGTGAAGTGTTGGATCCTGCACTTGGATCACAACCCCATGCAGTGCTACAGGCTTGGGGAAGAGTGGCTCAAAAGTTGCCTGTCTGAGAAGGACCTGGGCATGTTGGATGCCAGTTGGCTGAATATGAGCCAGCAGTATGCCCATGTGACCAAGAAGGCCAAGAAAGAAAATGGCATCCTGGATTGTATTGGAAATAGTGTGGCCAGCAGGACTAGGCAAGCGATTGTCTCCCTGTACTCAGCACTGGTGAGGCTGCACCTCAAATACTGTGTTCAGTTTTTGACCATCATTACAAGAAGCAGTGACATTGAGGTGCTGGAGCGTGTCCAAAGAAGGGCAATGAAACTGGTGAAGGGTCTGAAGAGCAAGACATGAAAGGCAGCTGAGGGAACTTGAGTTGTTTATCCTGGAGAAAAGGAGGCTCTGGGGAGACCTTATCTCTCTCTATCTGAAAGGAGGTTGTAGCAAGGTGGGGGTCCATGTCTTCTCCCAAATAACGAGTGAAAAAGAGTTATATCTCATTTAGCCAAGAATCTTGTGGTCCCCTGAACTTTGTAAGGAGCTGTGCCCTAGTTAGCTAAGGAATTTATGGCTTTTTGGACTTTTTAATTTTAGCCGTTTTTGCCTAAATGTGTGCTTAACTTAGTGTCAGTAGAACAAGAGAAAGAACCCAAGAAAATTAAGGAACAGCTGAGCTTGCACCTGCAGAAAATAACTCCAGAGACCTATACACCTCAGAAAACTTAATCAATAGAGGGTTGTTTAGCTAAGGAAGCTAATTCAATAAAGAATTGTTTAGGTAAGAGGAATTTTGGGTTGTCTAACTAAAAATAAATGTAGTGTCTTAGTAGTGACTTAGAACAATAAGATAAGAAACTAGAGGTCAGCAGAAGTAAATTACACATGCACTGGGAGCTGCCAACATGGAAGAGTCATCCAGAGGACAGGTGATGAAGACCATAATGAAGACCCTCTGATGAAGTAACAGAGCCCCCTACTTAAAATAATACTGGGAAAAAGACACTAGATGTTTGCTTTGCTCCACAAAAGAACACCAAGACAAAATTGGAGACGGCACCTCTGGTGTAATAGACTGGGCAGACTCTGGGAGGGACTGTGAGGAAATCCTAAGTGTTACAATGTATTGTAACACCCAGGCAACTGTGGCCCATTGGACAGGCTCATGGCAAAAATTCCCAGAATGTCTCCAGCACTGTAATAAAGGAATGTTTGATCTAACAGAATTTTGCTGTTGGATTTGAGTTCTTTAATTCACCAGGGACAGGACAAGAGGAAATGGCCTCAAGGGGTGCCAGGGGAGGTTTAGACTGTATATTAGGAAGAATTTCCTCACTGAAAGGGTTATCAAGCACTGGAAGAGGCTGCCCACGGAAATGGTTGAGCCACCATTCCTAGATGTATTTAAAAGATGTGTAGACATGGCATTTAGAGGAAGGAAAAACAGTTGTGATATTATTGTAGATTAGTTAGAGGAGAAATAGAGGGGCAAGAAGGGAAGAGATAAATGAAATGTAGCTGACACAGGCTCAGATAAACAGTAAAGCCATTAAGAGAAACTGGAACAGAGCAATTCACTGGAGTTCAGCAGCCTTTTCATCACAATTGTTACTATTATTACCATTACTGTTATATTTTACTTTATTTCAATTATTAAACTGTACTTATCTCAACCCAGGAGTTTTACTTTTCTTTTCTGATTCTCCTCCACTTTCCACTGGGGAGGGAGGAGGGAGGGAGTGAGTGAGTGAGTGGCTGTGTGGTACTTAGTTGCTGTCTGGAGTTAAACCATGACAGTGTTACACCCAGCTATGCACAGCAGAGCCCTAATGTGACAAGTACAGTAAGTGATGCAGCTAGTTCTTAATGTGTCAGTTAGGGAGATGTACAGCATTAAACAGTGAGGAAGTTGGATAGAAGCAGCAGCAGCAACAAACTAAGCTTTTTTATTTTTTTTCCTCCAGTTAGCACAGACTTCATCATGTCCATTGGTTTCAGTTTACTTACCACACAAAGGATATAACAATGATTGATAACTACCAAAACAGAATTAGGGTTTTAAGGCAATTCTACCATAAATCCACTGTAACTTCAAATTTTTTTATCTTCTGCTCTGAATACAAAATAACCCCTGCTTTTTCCAAACAAAATATCCTCTTCTTTGCTCTCTGCTATGCAACTGGTACAATCAAGACAGCAGGTGTTGATCTCTTAAAGGAATCATGCAGTTCTCCCATCTATCTCAATAGCCTGAAGTTCAAGAGCTTAAAAGTGCTTTCTGCCATGAGTAAATGTCCAGCTGGCTAAAAGAAGAGAGTTTAATGACACCATGTGTTTCAGATCTGCAGGCTGCTGGCAGCCTCTTCACTGCTATGGAGCTCCCAAGTAATACCAGCCACACCATGCCAGAATACAGCCTCTCTCAGCTCCCCCATCACTATCCAGCCTGAAAGTAAGAGCAGATTTTCAAAAAAGAAAGATTTTATATGGTTTATTTTAAATACTGGTTGTAGGACTAGAAATTTGGGAGAAAAAAACAAGTATTAAAAGTGAGATAATGGTATAAGTTAATATGAAAAGCAGTGTTTGACATATTAAATGACACTGTGCTAAAATGTCTTGAACAAGGCTAGCATATTTAATTTTTAAAGTGATGCATTCAGACATGGGTAGTTTAAGTCCAGAAGGGAGACCAATTTTTAAAATCAAGATTTTCAGGTTTTGCTTGCAATTAAAAAAAAACCCAAACAATCAACAGGTGTCTTGAGCTTAAAGTCTCTAGTAAACCCTATAACTATTTTTTTTTAACTTCATGTAAAGAATATGTAATTGGTAATTTCAAAACTATTCACAAAACTCATGTCTAACTTTCAAGGTGATTTTGTCTATAAAAAGTTTGGGAGGCTCAAGTCACAAAACAGCTGTGCCTTTTTTAGCTATAGACTTTCAGACAGAGCATTAAAACTCAAGTTTGATTCCTTTTCCTGCCTGAATTCTTTAACTACTAGGCTGAAATGTAGCTTTATGCAGCCTCTGATCTGTGGAGAAGGGCATGAAGCAATCGCAAAGTATGAAAACAAAACTTTGACATAGATATTTCTGTGCAGGCAAATATTATGTTTTTAGTGCTTCCCAGATCACATAGCTGACTCCTGCCTATGTGCAGAAGAGCAATGATACACTTGAAGTCCTTGGATTTGGCTTGAGTCCTTTGAGTTTTACTGTACTTCATTGGAAGAGGATGATCAGTAACACAAGGAAGTGATCTTGGCTCCTTTGTTGCCAATGTTCTTTCTAGCTGCAATTCATAGGTACCTGGGAGTTTTGCCACCCGTTCCCAGTTAAACTCACTTCAGCCTCTAATACAGTCAGTTGCCGGGACCCTCCTGTCACCCCAGAAATAGAAATGGATTCTGTTCCTACATACCTTGATGGCATCATGGTACATTGGGCCCCAGTGTCAACCAACGCCTTATATTTTGGTGGGTCAGATGTGCCAGACCATCGGACCCACACAGTCCAGTAGATCCGATTGTCCCTTTCCTTTACCTGGCCAGAGGCAGGGCCCCCCTATTCCTGATCATGGCATACATTGTTCTCTTCCTGTAAATATGTTTCTGAGGTCCCTTCAAGAGGATCAGTCATATCATCATTCCTGTACCGTCTGGAGTTCTGTGCACGAGAGACCAGAGCAACATTGATTCTAGATGGGCTTCTTGTGGTAGGTGTTTCTCTTTTCAGTTCACGTACTCGGGCTGCTAAGGAGGAGGTGGGTTTTTCATCCCACTTCATGTCTTTTTTATGCTCTCGAAGGAAAGACCAGAGGTTACCTCGTGGTGTGTATCTTCTCTCCCTAGCTGGGGAACGCCTGCTCCTAATGGCAGAGACTCTCGTCGGCTCTGGTGAGATATGGTAAATTTCTTGCTTAAGTTCTTCCTTCAGTTTCTGATGGCCTTCTTCAATCAAGCTTTGGACTTGCTCAGCCAGTCTTGTTTTCACAGACGAGACATGGGTACGAACTGGGGCGGTGACAGTGTCTTTGTAAATTCTTAGTTTATTTGTCAGGACACCCACCCTGTCCTCACCTTCCCTCCATTGCAGTGTTGCCAGGTAATGTGAGTACATCTCTGGTCCAAGCTGTGCAAATCTCAACCACATCCGTGATGTGCACTGGACACCATCTGGGCTTTTAGGAAATCTCTCATCTTCTGAAAAAATTATCTCTAGCACAGCCAATTCCTTCAGGCATCGGATACTTTGTTCTATTGTGCTCCATTTTCCTTGGTGCACTTGGAGGTCTTCTTTACAAAGGTATTTGTCTTTCACACTTGTTAGCAGTCGCTGCCAGACTGAGAGGTTCTTGGGTTTTCCCGATCCCCTGGTCAATGACCACGTCCCGGGACAGCGATCCCAGTTGCCTGGCCTCAATTCCATCCAAAATGGTGTCATTGGCTGCAGTGTCCCAGATGCAGAGCAGCCAGGTCAGGATGGACTCATTGGTCTGGTGGGTAAATTCTTTTTGCAGGTTACCCAGCTCACCCAGAGATAGAGAGTGGGTGATGATCTCTGTCTCTGTCTCTTCTGCTGGGTGCGAAGGTCCTGCTGCATCCTCGTCAGTCACTATGCGGACTGATTTGATCCTTGATTTCTTCTTCTGAGTGGTGGCAACTGCTACTGGTTTAGGCTGTTCCACTTCAGTGATGGTTTGTGTGGAGATGCTGACGGCACCTTTGGTTCCTTTCTCCTCTGCGACAGTCTGCATAGATGTGGACACTGTTGCCTCACTCTTGGCTTGTTTCTCCTCTGTGATGGTCTGGGTAGATGTGGACACTTTTGCCCTGCCTTTGGCTCTCTTCTCCTCTGTGACAGTCTGTGTAGATGCTGATGCTGTTGCTTTGCTTCTTTTTCCCTCTTCCTCTTCCTTAAGAACACGCTGCATCACACCATGTAGTGTTTTGATTCTAAGCATGGTGCGGGCTGTGCAGAGAAGACAAAGCAGGACTAACAACAACATCATGCTGTCCTTGGTATCCAGAGAGAGGGTACTCAATATTTTCAAAAACTGCTCTGTCATGCCTGAAAAGATGGAAAAAATCATTCTTTATCCCTCCCCACAGGGGCTGGGTGAGATTGTTGAGGCCCTGGAAGTAGCATCCTAGACCAGAACAAGAATACAAAGCTGGGTATATATTCTGAATGATGTTCATTGCCTCGGAGTTTATCAAGCAATGGACATAATAGACCAATAAAGCAATTTTAGTACCATACCCTGGTCTACGCAGGAGCATTAAGACCGGCAGATAGTGCCCCAGGTGCGGAAAAATATAGAGAGATAGGTATAAGACACATGTAAGCATACTGAGCATCATAGCGAACAGGTGTCTTCTTCAATACAAAATTGTAATTCTGACTTTTCTCAGTGCCTCGTGCCCCATGTTGGGCACCAAAAATATGTAGAGGTTTGAAAGCAAAATGAGTGAGAGGCTCCAAGTCAGAAATACAATTTAATAAGAAGAAAAGAAAAAAAAAGTAAAATAAAATAAATGCAATAATACAAAAGACCACTGACAGAATCAGAATACAACCTGAGCAGGGTGATGGAAGCAGTCCAGATGAGGGGGTCTTCCTGAAGCAGTGATCCCGTAGAAAGGTCTGGTAGCTCTGGTCCTCTGGGAATCCAGTGGGTAAGGGCTGCTTGTATTGTCCCAAATCCCAGATTATATCCAGGTGAGAATGCTTGGCTCCTCCCCCTGGGCGGAGCATCTCACAATGGGATGATGAGTCATACAGGGGGTCCTTGATGGCCCATTAAAGAGAGATAGCTCCCGGAGGGATTTATCTATGAGTCATGCAGCAAGGCATTTGATGGGCCATTAACAGAAGACACATTAACAGAAGAGGGAGGGGGGCCTGGGAGAAGACTGCTTCAAGAATTGGATTCAACAGTTCGTGAAGATGGTGATAGAATACTTTGTGCACATCCTATACTACAACCCAGGACACCCAGTACCTATGTTAGCCTTCTATAAATCATTATCACCAAGCACATCAAAATAGCAAGTCTAATCCATGCCACTGTCCTGTAAAAGGTACATGCCAGGGACAAAATTGGTGCTATCTGTGGATAGGCAAACAGCCCTAGGGACCAGAAAGATGTTAGTACCTCAAACAGGCCTAGAGACCAGAAAGACATTAGTACTTCTGATGCCTTAAGCTTTAGCTTTCATATTTGCAGATTCTGTGCTGCCTACAGGTGTAGTTCTGAGCCTCATATTAAGTGTTATTAAGCTGTCTTCGCAGACCAGGTAGACAAAACAAATCCTTTCCCAGATGGAGGCCAAGAACAACCGTTACAAGTTTTCAGGCCCAAAAGCATAAACAACAGTGGATTGAAGAGAGAAAACAAGAAGGATGGGACTTCATAATCTGAAGCTGTAATTGGACAATTAAACCCCAATATGCAAATGGACCAAAACTTATAGAAGTGTGGGATCTCGTGACCGGTCAGCCATTTTTGTGACTATTCTCAGTCCACCCTGAGTGCAGCCTTGGTCAGGCTCCTGTCCTGCCCAAGGTGGATCCTGAAGGCCTTTCAATAAATACCTACTTTATTCTCTAGCTCTGTCCAGTCTCTGTTTCAGGTCAGCCTTCCAAGGCATCACTTCAAACCAGAGACATTAGTTCCTCAAACAACATGGTGACTACTGACTTCTTTACCCCAATACAAAGTGATTAAAAACAAAATGTAATTAGTACTGTTTTTTTTTTTACTTTCTCCAGCCCCATATTGGGCGCCATATTGGGCGCCAAGATATTTATCCCGGTTTGAGACAAATTTGGGAGGAAACATCTTGAAAAGGTGTCTCCTCTAATAGAAGGCAGGTTTCAGCAATCCCTCCCCCACAGGTTCGGAAAGAATTCCCTCAGAGAAAGTGAAAAAAACTTGTTTATTTAACAAGCAGAGTATTCACAGGCATGAAAAAAAGAATAAATAATGTTAAATAATAAAACCTCTCACTGTGGAGAAGAGATGGTAGATTCAGAGTCCTTTCTGTAGGTGACTTGGCTTCCTCTGAGTCCAGAGCTGGCCTCCAGGCCTCCATGGCATGGGGGGGGCCAGGGCGATGTTCTGGTGTTTCTGACAGGAGAAAAAGCTGAACAGTTCCAGAAGAAGTAGCCACAGTCCCAGGAAAAACTTCTTGCCTCAGCTAACAAATGAGAAGCTAACTAAAAAAAAAAAAAAAAAAAGCAAGGAAAAATTCCATATCTCTCTCTCTCTCTGGAGAAAGAAAAGTCACTGGAACCGGAGAGCCCTATCTGTGTTTTTGAACACAGGAGCTGAAAGAATTCCACCACCTCCCCCCCTCTCTTTTAGATCTCACTTAAAGCTACAGGACTCATGTCTGGACACAGAGCAGATGATAGGGGATGCAGCATCATAAAGTCATCCTAGGACATAGATATAAATACAGTACTTGATAATAGAGTACCTATATTACAGCTAACAAAAAAATAGTATAGATTAGGAGTAAATGTAGCTTACCACTGAATTGATGATGGAGTACACATGGAGTCCTTTCACTCACTTCCCAGGAAAGTAGCCACAAGTTTGCATCCAAACTTCAGGAAGAAGTCCTACATGTTTCCAGGGTGTGTACAGGAGATTTCTGATTTTGTGGAAGTTTGTGTAGCTTTTATAGTTTGTAAAGTGAAGTGTCTGTCAGTCAGAAATTCCACCAGCTTTTCTTCTTGCATCTTGCTCTCAAGGCCAGATGTTTATTGTCAGCTGGGAATTCTACCTCTGGTGCCAGAGAGAGATAAGTCCCTAGCCAGAGATAACTCCCTACCAGACAGCTGTCTGGCCTGAGTTATCTCACCAATTCATGTGAGAGGGAAGATGCCTGGAGCTATCACACCAGCTGGTGGACAGAACAGATATGCTCTTCTGTGGCAGAGGGGAACATCCTGCTACAGGGTCTCACCAGAGCAGAGGGGCAGAATTACTTCCCTTGCCCTGCTGGCCACATTGATTTTGATGCAGCCCAGGACACGGTTGGCTTACTGGGCCACAAGTGCACATTGCTGGCTCATATCCAGCCTTCCATCCACCAGCACCACCAATTCCTTCTCAGCAGGCTTGTTCTTAATCCCTTTATTCCCCAACCTGTATTGATAGTGGGGGTTACACTGGCCCAGGTGCAGCACCTTGTACTTAGTCTTATTAAACCTCATGAGATTCCCATGAGCCCACTTCTCAAGCTTGTCCAAGTCCCTCTGGATGGCATCCTGTCCTTCAGGTGTGTCAAAGGCACCACTCAGCTTGGTGTTATCTGCAGACTTGCTGAGGGTGCACTCGATCTCTGTCTATATCATTGATGAAGACATTGAATAGCACTGGTCCCAATATGAACCCCTGAGGAACACCACCTGTCACTGATGTCCAGTGGGACACTGAGCCATTGGCACTGCCATTTGAATGTGACTGTCCAATCAATTCCTTATCCATCTAACAGTCCACTCATCAAATCCATTTCTCTCCAATTTAGAGAGGATGTTGTAGGGGACCATGTCAAAGGCTTTACAAAAGTCCAGCTAAGTGACATGTGTAGCCCTTCCCTTCTCCACTGATGGAGTCACTCCATCATAGAAGGCCACTAGGTTGGTCAGGCAGGACTTGCCCTTGGTGAAGCCATGCTGGCTATCCCAAATCACCTCCTTGTCCTCCATGTGCCTTTGTGCAATTTCTAGGAGAATCTGTTTCATGATCTTCCCGGGCACAGAGGTGAGGCTGACAGGGCAATAGTTCCCAGGGTCGTCCTTTCTACCCTTTTAAAAGATGGGTACAATGTTTCCCCTTTTCCAGCCACCTGGGTCTTCACCTGACTGCCATGACTTTTCAAATATGGAGAGTGGCTTGGCAACTACATCAGCCAAGGGCAGGACTCAGGAATGCATCTTGTCAGGCCCCATAGACTTATGTACATTCAGGTTCCTCAGGTGGTCACGAACCTGATCTTCTCTTACAGTGGGAAGGACTTTGCTCCCCCAGTGCTTATCTTGCAGTCCATCCACTCAAGAAGTGTGGGAAGAGAGGTTGCCAGTGAAGACTGAGGCAAAAAAGTTGCTACTCATCCATCTCCTTGTCTGTAGTTACCAGTTTTTCAGCACTGTTTATTGGGGGGTTGTAGAGGTTTCAGTTATAACCAGGGAGAAACACCAATTAAGTGTGGTGGTTTTGGTTTGATTTCCAGGCCAATGCACTAATTAGTGTAGTGGGCTTAGTGCTGGCCAAACACTAATGCACCCACTAGAATTATGTATTCATTTCCTGCTGTGAGAGATGGATTAGGAGGAGGGCAAAACAAGCTCAAAACTTTAAAAGAAAACTTAATTTGTAACTGTCCTAGGGTGACTATGATGCCTGTATCCCCACATTGTCTGTTCTGTGTTCTGTACCTTTAAGACTGGTTAAGAAGAAGCGCGCAGTTTGTTTTGAGAAACAAACTCACTCCTCTGAATCTGCTCTCGTCCTTGGGACTGTGTGGTTTTTTTTTTGTCCTTCGTCGGATGCACGGAGGGCAGCCAGAGAGAGTTTTTTTTTTCCTTTGTTAGTCTAGCTAGCTGAGGCAAAGAAGCTTTCCTGGACTGGTTTTTTTTTTATTTTTTTTTTTTTGGGACTGTTTAAATCTGCTCTGGACTGAAAAACCCAGAGGAGCACCGGGATCTTGCACCCGTGGCCCACCGGGCCGGGACTCGGCATTTTCCAGCACTGAAGCGACTGGGACTGATAAACAGACTCCTGGCACGGACTCTCAGTTTTGCCATTTCTCTTCGGAGCAGCGAGAGGTTTTATTGTTTCATATTATTATTATTGTTATTATTATTATTATTATTATTATTCATTCTTTATGCTTGTGGGCATTTTGTTTGTTAAATAAATAGGGTTTTTTCCACTCTTCTTTGAGGGAGTTCTTTCCCCGGACCTGCTGGGGGGAGGGGCTGTTTGGATTTGCTTTTCAGAGGAACCCCATTTGGAGATTTCCTCCCAAATTTGCCCTAAACCAGGACAGCAACACGAAGGGGTCATGGGTAGGGAGGCAGAGAACATAACTTGAGACCTCTTGATCATGAGACAAATAGCCAGTTTTATTGTTCGGAACTCCCTTATATAGGAAGTTCAAAGCTCCCGGTTCTAGACACTCATTTGCCTGGGTCTTAGCCCTGCCCAGCTCCTTGACCAGTGATATGTCTGCTCTCTGGACTGCCTATGATTGGTTGAGGTGTCTGCATGAGCTCTCCCATTCACTTAGGGACTTCTAGAACAAGCTAGGTCAGCCGAGTTGGGTCTGTTATGATCAGACTCATATTATCCAGCTGTAAACCAGCTGTATATTACTACATCTCCTCCCTTTGTTTTTATTAAAATATGCAAATTGGGTTTTGTCATCCTATTTGCAAGGGCCCTTTTGCAAAAAGGGTAACAGAAGCATGGGTTTAATTTGAATGAGGTTTTGACAAATTTAATTCTCCTTAGTCAGTGATGTGTCTTATGTATCAGCAGCAATGTTCAGATACTTCCTGGGAAGCAGGGCTTCAGCATGTGTAATGGTTCCTCTGGAAGGCAAACATTGAAGAATCATGAATGCCCCCCCCTTCCTTCTCTCTCCCTTAGCTTTATATATCTGAGCTAACATATGGTATGGAATATGCCTTTGGCTAATTTGGGTCAGCGGGCCTAGTTGTGCCCCCTCACAGGATCTTGCCCACTCCCATCCCTTTGATGGGGAAAGGAATGTCAGAGGGACAGCACTGCTCAGCAGTTGTCAAAACACTGGTCTGTTATCAACACCTGTCCAGCTACTAATGCAAAGCACAGCACTCAGTCAGACCCAATACACAACAGCAGAATTACAGAATTGGGAAGAATTAAGCAGAGAACATTTGGGGATGTAAAAATGAAGATTTGTGAGTACATTTTTTGTGGTACTTCACCTCACCAAATTATTTACTCTTAACAATGTATATAAATATCTGACTGGAGGGTGTCAAAAGGATGGACCCAACCTCTTTTCAGTGGTGCCAAGCAATAAGATGAGGCAATGGGCAGAAATTGATGCCCAGGAAGTTCCAGGAGGAACTTCTTTACTGTGTGGGTGATCAAGCACTGGAACAGACTGCCCAGAGAGGTTGTGCAGTCTTCTTCACTGGAAATATTCAAGAACCATCTGGATGGAATCCTGTGCCATGTGGTCTAGGATGATCCCGCTTCAGCATGGCCATCGGACCAGATGTGGTCCCTTCCAACCTTGCCCATTCTGTAATTCTTGCTTCCTGAATACTCAATCATGTAGTTAGGACTCAAAAGGGTCTTCAGTACTGGTTAACAAACAAGATTGTTGAAAGACTGAGTACTCTGAGCTGTGCCCTGTGGAGGAAATGTGGTATTTTAGGTGGAAGAAAAGGCTAAGTAGTGATGTGTCGTAATTTGTAAATGGCCGCTACTGTAAAACCTGTTCTTTGGGGCAGTCCTTTAAAGCCTCTGAGGTTTGCTACATATGGAACCTTCTGCCTGTCCAGCAGTGTTAAAGTCACCCGAGCCTGATTTACAGAAAGTGCCCCATAGGCATCATATGCTGAAGCACTGACTTTTGCTTTGTTCATTTGGCCCAATGCGGGGGTTCGGTGCTGCTTTCAGGGAACTAGAGTCCTGTTTTCTGGCTAGCTCTGGCACCAAGCTCGCATTAAAAGATACAGTTCTGTACCTTTCTGATCCAGTGAGTCTTTGCCTTGGGCAGAAGCTTGGCAGTGGCGAGGAATGAAGGGAGGACTCACGTGAGGTTCAACTGGGGTTTATTTCACCCAGAGGGGGAACCCACGAAAGCGAATTCCCCTCTCTGACCAGCCCTTAAGTATTGGGGTGGGGAAAGGGGTAGGGGACAGTCTGGAACCAATCCCGGGGGGGGAGTAGTGACCCAGAACACAAAGGACAGACAGTAGAACAATTCCATACATAAAAAGGGGAGTGGGGAATCCAGAACTTGCCAAATCACTCGACAGCCTTCCAAGAACTTTCCAGGCTTCAGGGCGGGCTACAGAGTGATGGACAGGACCTATCAGAGGGAGAAACCAAAAAAGGGTTTAACATGGGGGTATGGGACGAACCATTGTACAGAAATCTGGTAAACCCAAAATGCACACCACAACAGCTCAACAATGTTTTGAGATATTTTTAGGTACCAAAACCCTCTCTGAGACAGCAAGATAAGGAGATCATTTTAGCTGGACGATCATAGTTGCAAATGGTAGCTTAACTTGGACAATGTCAGATATAGCTGGTAAACACAAACTCAGGGTGATGCCTTGCACTGTCATTGGCAGATGTTTGTTGACCTTCCTGAGGTCTGTGCAGATAGCCAGATTATGGAGCTAGCAGTGAATCCTAAGTATGTTTTTTCACAAGGTAAACCAAAGTAAGCAGAGTGCATTTAACACTGAGTAAAGTAAGAAAACCATAGTCACTGTCCCAAGTACCAAGGACTTTCCAGTGAGCAAAGTGTAGTAGGTTTAACCTCCAAATATACCTCTCTGTGTTAATGGAATTTGCTGTTGCAAAGCACCCTCACCAGCAAAGGAAGAGCAGATGCACTTTGTTGGGGTTCCTGTTTATTCTAGTTTGCTGCCTTCAGTCATCAAATTGATGCAATTTACAGAATAAAAGACTTTCTGTCCCCAGTTTCCAATACCATATTCTCCAGAGAGACATGGAAGAGCAATGACTTTACCTGCCTTTCCCACCAGGTATTGCTGCAGAGGTGACACTGTCAGAGCTGCTCTGACAGCTTTGTCCCAGCATGATCAAGAGAGGTCATGCAGCTTGCTCTACCTTATGTTACTGGCCTCTGAAGAGCTGGTAGGAGGACACCTTGTTTCTGTCATCGGGCTGAGCCAATGTGACTTAAGGTGCCCAGGGAGTAGATGCAGGGGATAGAAAAATGCCAGCTTGAGTTGTGTTTCTGGCTGTTCTCATTTTTTATCCCTGTGGACTCCAAGTCAGGGCACAGTTCCTCGCTCATCTGAATTTGCGGGGTTGTGTATTGGGTGATCAGAAAATTATGATTCTTCCTCTCATTCCCCTAATGCACATGCTGCCCTAGGAGGCTCTTGAAGACAGCTCAGCAGATCCCAGTGCCCCAAAATTTTGGCTTAAGTGCTATCCCTGGAAAGGACATGGTTGTCATTCCCTGGGATTCCTCCATATCTCTACTGGTGCTGACCTGGAGGTTTTCAATTCCCCAAAGCTTGGTGTTGCCCTTCCATTCACCTTGCAAGTACAGCTGTTAGTAGCCACAAAGGCTTGTTGAAAGCAGAGTATCTTCTGCCATCCTTTCATTCTGCTCATAGCTTTTTTTGGTCCTCTGAGCACTGCATATGCCAGCATCAGTGGAGTGTAGAGACTGTTGGGAAATCTGAGTGTCAAAGCTCTTTCTATTTAGGTCTTGGCAAAACCCAGGCTCTTTCCAGCATATTGTGCATGAGAAAGAGATTTCAGGCTGAGAAGAGCATTATTGATCGTGTGTGTGTGTATGCGTGTGTGTGTGTACACACACCACAGTTCTTTCATCCTCCCTGCACTTGCTTGAACTTCTTGCCTTGGGGGAACTGGTGCATCATTCCTGCTCCCTGTGTCCTGCAGATGTCTCAGCTTGTGCAGAGATGGTTTCTGATGTTGCTTCAAACTGAAATTGTCTCTGGGACAGATAATCCCATTATCCTTACTTTTTGTCCCCAGGGTGATTTAAGACTCGATGTAACCTAAATTTGCTGATGCTTGTATGGAGAGAAATAATGGGGCAAAAAAGACAACAGTTGATGCTACTAATCCTACATGCAGTTAGTCAGTAATAGTAATCTGTGTTTTTCATTCAAAATAGATTATAAACAGGAAAGTTAGTTTCTTTACAGAAATGTGTAGCAAAAAGAAAAACAAAACAGATTTCCATCTCTGCATCTGCAAAGGATCTCTGAAATTGCATCATGCCTTGTGTCAGGGGAAGTTTAGGTTGGATTAGAAAAAGATTCTTCACCCAGAGGGTGGTTGGGCACTGGAGCAGGCTCCCCAGGGAAGTGGTCACAGCAGTCTGACAGAGTTCAAAAAGCATTTGGACAATGCTCTCAAGCGCATAGTGAGATTCTTAGGGATGGTGCTATGCAGGACCAGGAGTTGGGCTCGATGATCCTTGAGGCTCCCTTCCAACTCAGCTTATTCTGTGATAACAACCTCTGATTCACATCTTTTGCTCTAAATTGCTGTCTGTAGGGGTTTGTTCCTTGCACATCCTGCTGCCTACTCCAGCAGCAAATGTGAGATCTTGCTGCTGGCTTCTCTTCCCTCCCCTGCCTGTCCAGCCAGCAGCACCACCTGGCTGAAGGGCAGGCAGGTAATTTCTTATAAAGTCCTTTAAAAGAGATTGGAATTAGCACAGACTTTGGAAAAGTTTTTGTCAGGGAAAATACCCTGACCCTCCTCGCTCCATTTTTTCATCATTAAATACAACACACTTTCACTGTACTTAAATATCTGTGTGTACGAGTTAAAGCCTGTTGTAAATCTTAATTATTGAAAGATAATTCAAACTGAAGCTGAAACCACAAGGAAATATACATTGTTAAAACATCTGCCATTTTATCTGTCTGTACTTCTTATGCACTGTCTGGTTTCTGTCTTTATTTCTACAGACAAGTCTTCTATACACACTCACTAGTTCCTTAGTCCTACTGCAATAAAGCCTTGCTTGCTGAGACCCTCAAGCTGTTTCTCTCCTCTTTTCTTCTACTCTTACAACTCTTCTGTTCCTTTCATCTCACCTTCAGCTCCAGTCAGGCATTCAAACAGGTAACTACTACAATAAACCTTATGTTTGTATGTAGTTGGTGATTTTAGCTCACAAAAATGTATGTGCCAAGTGAAACTGAAAATGTGTGCACTGTCCCCCAACAAAAATTTGACCCAGGCATTCATGGAGCACAGAAATTACAAAAATTCTTGTATTTCTTTTTCTTGTCTCCTCCCTTTTGTCTTAAAAGTGCTGTAGAAAATCTTTAGCTAATGGTCTTCTGATAAGCAAATTTAAGCTAGGATTTTTCCACCTTTTGGTGCATGCAGCTGGCCATATGGGAGGGAGGTAAAAATGTTACTCTGCCAGAACTTCTGCCTCATTGGGTCATTTAGGACAGTGGGTCAGATAGCTGGGATTCCACAGTTGCAGTGTTGCCATCAATCTCATTTAATGACACAGTGGTGAGAGCAGGCAGCTGGGAGAAAGTCAGAAATATCCCCTGCCTGCTGTTTGGGGAAGGTGGGCTCAATTTCCAATCAATGGGATCTCAGGAGGTCTTGAGCTGTGGCAAGACAGAAAAGCAGGAGTCTTTGTAAAAAGATTATTAATGTGTGGAGTGAGACACGAGGTCTGACATTCAAAGCCTAGGTTGAACTTTCCTCCCCTTCACCCAGGCTCCCTTTTACAGTCCTTCCAAAAGGCAATGTTAAACCTTGCTCAGTCCAGCAGTGCTTTAGCACCCATCCTTTCTCCATCAAGATTGACTGTGGTCCAGCAGTGAGGGACATTGGGATGGCAGTGTTATAACCACAGTCCTGAATGGGCCTACCAGCACAACACCTTGTGTTAGCAAACTGCTTCTGAGCATTGTTGCCCCATGCACTGTCCTGACAGGTAAGAAAGATGTAAAATACATCAGCATTAAAATACTAAATCCCATTTAATTGATGTCAGAGTTGCATAATAAGAACTGTCAACATCTTTATCTGTACATTGTTACCTTCAGCATGTCAAACTCTTACATGAGTCTCTGAACTCTCCCTGTGACTGGAATTTCCACTCTTTTGACAGACATTTCAGCTCAGCAGTGCACACATCTGATTTCCGGTGCAGTGATCTGTGGTTTGGGCTGACATTTCTCATACCCCAGACCTGCTTCCCCTCCTTCAGCACTCAAATCAGATGCATTCAGAAACCTGGAATTCAAAAAGCCCCTTTCATCTTGTCTTTCAAGCCCCTTTCTCAGGGGTTTCATCAGGGGTATAAACTTTCTCTGTCCAGTCCTGTTTCCCTGTGCCATTTGAGGCTGCATTTTGCCACCAGACCTCTTGAGAGTGGAAGGAAAGGGCAGCTGCCAAGCTCTCAGCCCTGTATCTCATCCCTGGAAGGAAGAAGACACTAAGGAACATGAAATAGCTGGCAGCAGCAGCCTACCACCCCTTCTGCCATTCCTCTACTCCCTAACACTGGTAGATAGAAGCCCTACCTGAAAAAGGAGGCAGGGGATCCCTTGAGGATGTGTATTGGGTTTGTGTGGTCAGGTTTTGGTAGTGGGGAGGGCTACAGGAGTGGCTTCTGTGAGAAGCTTCCCCCATGTCCAACAAAGCCAATGCCAGCTGGCTTCAAGACAGATCCGCCACTGGCCAAGGCTGAGTCAAACAGAGATGGTGGTGGTACCTCTGTGATTACATATTTAAGAAGGATTAAAAGTTATTGCACAGATGTAATTGTGCTCAGAGAAGAGACCAGTGAAAATACATGAGAGGAGCAACTATGCAGACACCAAGGAGAAGGAAGGAGAGGAGTTGCTCCAGGTGCTGGAGCTGAGATCCCCCTGCAGCCCATAGTGAAGACCATGGTGAAACAGCTGTGCCAATACAGCCTGTGGAGGTCTACGGGGATGCAGAAATCCACCTGCAGCTCATGGAGAAGCCCCAAGCCGGAGTGGCTGGATGCTCAAAGAAGGTTGTGACTCCATGGGAAGCCTGTGCTGGAACAGGTTCCTGGCAGGGACCCATAGAGAGAGGAGCTCATGCTAAAGCAGGTTTCCTGGTAGAACTTTTGACTCTGTGGGGGACCCATGCTGGAGCAGCCTGTTCCTGAAGACTGCAGCCTGTGGAAAGAGACCCATATTGGAGAAGTTCATGGAGAACTGTCTCCTGTGGGAGGGACCCAAAGCTGGAGCAGGGGATGGACTCTTCACTGAGAAGGGGCAGAAAAAACCTGTTATGAACTGACTGTAAACCCCTTTCCCTGTCTCCCTGCGCCGCTGGGGATGTTACCAAAAATTTGGTAAAATAAAAAAAAACCCTTAACACCAATGTAGCATTAAGAAGCAGGCATTCTTTATTTGGCCAGATGCACGGGGGGATAGTTCGTCTCAAAGCCATGCATGCTGAGTTCAGTTCCAGGTCCTGGATGGGATCGCTCTTGAGATCCAGTCTGCCAGAACACACTTGTTCCATGGTTACCAGGCAGTCATGGCACAAAGGTCTCTGGGCTTCTTCTGAAGCCTGGAGAAAACATGGCTGGGGTTTAAAGCAGTGGTTACCTTAAGTTCAACATTGTCCCGCTCCAACTGAGTAACCTGGTCCAATGTTTTCTTTTTTTGTTCCAAAACCATCTATTACCATGTGGGTTACATATTGGCTTTTGTGCTTCTCTGCAGCTACCACTGCTCTCAGGTATTCGGGTCATTCTTCAATTGTATTGTCCAATTGTTTGGACAGGATGCTTTCATGACCCCAAATGCTGGTCAGTACCCCCAGTGCCAGGTGCTTCCTTTCATGCACAGATAACTCAAATGGTTTGGTTAAGTGTGAGAGTCCCAATGTAGGGGTTGTTATTAAGTTTCTTTTAGGGCTTCAAAGGCCCTCCAACTTCTCAGGAGTCTATACCAAGTAATTTCAGTGCAAGGGTTTTGTTAGTACTCCATAATTGGCAGCTTGTAGTCTTTGGGTCTGGAGTCTGGAAATGTCTTCTTTTCAGCTGCTTCCCAAGCTTCTTTTTTCCTGCGAGATCTCAAAACTAGAATATATTATTGCTTCTTTGCCCATTTGTGTCATTTCTTCAACACTTTGTATCTAGATTATCCTAAGAAATGTAACAGACTTACTGGAGCATTGAGGCATTTACTTTCATTCCTGATTGCTGGCAAAATACTTTCCAGGGGGTTTTTCTGTTTGTTTTTTTTTTTTTTTTTTCACAATTCACATTATCTGCGCATTTCACTGTGTTTGGATTCCCCTATTGAAAAGCAAGCAATCTTTTTAATTATCTGAGTCAAGAGGTATTACAGAAAAAGGCATCCTTAAGATCAAGCACCATAAGCCATTTGTATTCTCTTTTATGTGCTGTCAAGTGTGTGTACAGATTAGCTACTACTGGATGAATATCAGGTATTTTTATTAACGACCCTTAAATCTTGTACTAATCTATAACTGGTAATATTGATGTGTGCCCTGGTTTGAGACAAATTCAGGAGGAAACGTCCCAAAGGGGTCTCCTCTAAAAAGGCAGATTCCAGCAGCCCCTCCTCCAACTGGTTCGGGAAAGATTTCCTTGGAGGAAGTGGAAAAGATAACTTTATTTTACAAGAGAAAAAGAAATGAATAATGTTAAATAATAAACCTCTCGCTGCTCTGAAGAGATGGTAGATTCAGAGTCCAAAGTCTTTTCTGTAGATATGGCTCAGTCTCTCCGAGCTAGGAGCTGGCCACTGGCCGTGATCGCTGGGGTGTGGTGTGGGCCCTCCAGGCTAGGAGCTGGCAAGGGTCTCTCCCTGCCGGGCCACTCTGGGAGGGAGCCCCCGGTGGTGTTCCGGGCCTGAGCAAAGCGAAACAGTTCCAGAGGAAGAAGCTACAGTCCCGCGAAAAACTTTCTGTCTTAGCTAACGAAGAGAAAAGCTAGCTAAAAAAAAAAAAAAAAAAAGCAAAGAAAACCTCTCCTGCTGGCCGTGAAGCAAACAACACACCGAGAGAAGAATCCGGGGGAGGAAGTGAAGCTTCTGCACACAGAAACTGCGTGCTACCTCTTCTCCCCGGCTTCGCTCTCAGATCTCGTCTTAAAGGCACAGGCAGTAAAGCAAAGCAGACAATTGGGGATACAAGGATACAGCATCATAAAGTCACCCTAGGACAGTGTGTTATACTCTGATTCACATTCTTTCAATAACCCATATGCTAAAATTTTTTAATAAGTTTTTATGAGTTTTTCCAACTTTTTTCTTGCCTCACACTTAATAGGATATTGTTTTTGCTTTACTGGTCTGACTTCAGGTTTGAGAGTAATTCTCACTGGTCTGGCCACTTGTGATCATCCAGGCATCTCAGTTGCCCATACCAACAGGGTTACAGCATTCTCTGCCTCCTCTGGGATTTCTTACAACTCTTCTGATTCCTGTAACACAGTCTTTGCCTCAATGGCTTTTGATTCTGGTGTTTGAATTTGTATTTCCCCATCCTAGAAAGCTATTGGAAAAAATTTTCCTAATAAACCGCTCCCCAACAAAGGGATTGGGTATTCAGGCATGTACAAATTGCCGTTTCCTCGACCTTTTTCTTAATTTAAATAGTAATAGTTGTAAAAAAAGGCCTGTTCTCTTTCCTCTTTGTCTCACCCACAATGCTTACAGGTTCTGAGCTAAGTTTTCCTCAGCACGTATTCAGTACAGTTGTTCCTGTATTAATAAAAAAAATTACCTTTTCATTCCCAGCAATAATGTAAGCAGGGCTCAGCTGAGGATGATTCCCTGGTTCCTTCGGGGGGGGTTTAATTTTTACTTAAGATCTAGAGCTTTCTGGTTAGAAGACCCTGGTTTATGTTCTTTGTTCAATTTCTCCTGGCTTGGGGACATTCCCTTTTCCAATGTCCCCTTTCTTTACAAATTGCCAAACACATTTCAGCTACCGACTATCACAACACAAACTGCCAAATACACTTTAGCCACTAAATATCACAATACAAATTGCCAGATATACTTCAGCCACTAATTAATACAAATTACTAAAGTATACTTTAGTCACCACTTATTATAACAATTAACCAATTGTTTCTAAGTGAGGGGGGTCCTGAGTCCTATCTATGGTTTCAAATACTTTAGCATCTCTGTCTGGATTATCCCTATAAACTCCCAACACTTTTCTCCATGATATTAAATCCACTATTAAAAACAGGAACCAGATTAGCATATTTTCTGGCAGTCACCTTCAATTGTTGCATGACAGCCATGGGGGATTCAGAACTGTCCTGCTTTAACTCATACAGTTTTGACCAGTTCATGGCTTTCGGTATAGCATGCTTTACACCAAACAATATCCATCTCTGATGTCTTGTTAAACGATCTCGGAGCCCCAGTAAATTAGGGTCCCACCTTGGATCTGTTGAAGGAAAATTCTGATCTACTGTTCCTTCTAAGTCTCCATTAGAATGTGTCCCCTCCACCTGCTTTCTGGCCATGGTCAACACCATCCTTTTTTCTGTGCTATTCAACAACATATCTAACATCACTTGGTATATCATTCCAGTCAGGGTCCTGAGTCCTAATTATAGTTTCAAATACTTGAACAACTCTATCCAAATCCTCTCTATAAACTCCTGCTGCCTTTCTTCATGATATTAAATCCACAATTAAAAATGGAGTCTTTACTGTTACTGAACTATCATTCCCGACCACCTGCTGGAGGAGACCCATCAGAATATTCCCAGCATCCCCCCCAACATCTCCTTGCTGCCTTCTAGTGCGTCCTCCAATTGGGCTAAAATCCTCTGATCCCCTAAAGCCTTCTCTCCGTTCCAGTCCACTCTCCCATGACCTACATATGCATATAGCCATGTTCACCGGAAATTCATCATTCACCCCACCTGCTCTTTGCCATTGGAGCAACCATCAGCTCTAAATCATCCTCGTCCTCTCTTCCACACTTTAAGCACCTCTGCCCTATGCTGCATGCAGAACAACATCTTTTCAACCCTTTGCCTTTCTTTTTCTTTTCAAGTGCTAAAATTAATGGAAGTTGTGGGGTCCTCCAGCATTCCTATTGCCACTCTGGATGATTTCTTAGGGTGAAAAACAAGTCAACATAAGGAACTTTATCCCACTTATTTTCCCTTCTACAAAACAACATTAACTTCAATATGGTGTTATACTGTAAGGTTCCATCCTTAGGCGACTTCTCTTGATCTTCCAGCGTTAAACTGGCCACAACTGTTTACAAACTTCTATAAGTTTTTCATGTGCGAGGGGATCAGCCCCAATTTGTTTCCAATGATTCAAGATACATCCCGGCGGTGACACCTGTGACACCCGTGACACCCCTTTCAAGGTTTTGTTTCCCACTATAACCAATTACTGCTTAGGAGCTCCTTTGAAGGGACTCTAAACCTTCCCTTTTCCCACCTTAGGTACCTTTAAACCCAACCCTGCAAAGCTTTTGCTGCACCTTACAGGCAGGTTAACAGTTAACACCTTTAAAGTAAAGAATACCTTTCTCTTACCAGGGGTCTTGCTCTGATTTCCTTCAGACCAGGGATCAAAGGTTCTCCCCAGGAATCCTTCAGTGTTGGCTGGAGGTCCTGCGACCCCTTGGATTTGTTGAAATTCAGGAGTCTGTTCCACCTGGGTCGCTGTCCTGGTTTAGGACAAATTAGGGGAAGGTCTCCAGAAGGAGCCCCCCAGAAAACAAACCTCCACCACCCCTCCCCCCAGCTCTGGGTTTGGGAAGGAATTCCTCGGAGGAGAAATGGAAAAAACCTATTTATTGACAAATGAACAAAAAACACTCCCCAACACAAGGGAAAAGAAAATAGCCCCAGATGATACTCAGGCAGTTGCTGTGAAGGGAGGGCGCAGAGCTTCTCTCGCGGGCCCCAGAGATCCCCAGATATTCCCAGGTCAGGTCCGGAGCTGGTCCAATGATCTTTGCGGGGGGGGAAGAAAGAAAAGGGAGAGAAAAAGGAAAAAAACGGAAGCAGCGAAAGCCAGCAAAAGCAAAAGCAAAGCCAGCAGCAAAAGCAAAGCCAGCAGCAAAAACAAAAAAAACAAGAGCCCAGAGAACAAGTAGCCCCACTGCGGCAAAACAGCCCGCCGAAGGGGGAGGGGGGGGCAGCTGTTAGACATAACAATGTAGAACACAGGGACAATGCTGCACGATTGGGATAGGAGGCACCATCAACCCAGGACATTCCACCCCTTATCCCATATCGTGAACATACAATAAAAAAACTTTCATCTCACTTACTCAAACCTTCGACACTTACACATTTCTTTCCATCTTACTTGCTCAGACCTTTGACACTTATACGTTTCCTTCTGTTTCATGTCTGAGTGATCTAACGCACAGACAATGGTAGCAACATTCAGCAAACAATGACATTTCCATATGAGTCTCACCCCACATTCAGATCTCCCTGAGGTACACATCGTGTTATTCCATTTTTCTGCATTATCCACCATGTATAACCTGGTCCTTGAGCAAAAACAATCCCACGGATGGGTTTGCCTGCACTCGAGGCAGGGTTGATCCATACTGTCTTTCCCAACAAACCTCTGACATGGGCCACTGGAGTTTTATCTCCATCTACTATATTAAGGAGCTCAGACTGAGCAGGACCCGCTCAGTTGGTGGAACCTCGGGTGTTAACTAACCAGGTGGCCTTTGCTAAATGCTGCTCCCAGTTTTTTAAAGACCCCCCACCCAATGCTTTCAGGGTGGTTTTTAACAATCCATTGTACCTCTCCACTTTACCTGCAGCTGGTGCATGGTAGGGGATATGGTACACCCACTCAATGCCATGTTCCCTAGCCCAGGTTTTAATAAGATTATTTTTAAAATGAGTCCCATTGTCTGACTCTATTCTCTCTGGGGTACTGTGCCTCCAAAGGACCTGCTTTTCAAGGCCCAGGATGGTGTTGTGGGCTGTAGCATGAGACACAGGGTAGGTTTCCAACCATCCTGTGGTGGCTTCCACCATGGTCAGCACATAGCGCTTGCCTTGGCGGGTTTGAGGCAGCGTGATGTAATCAATCTGCCAGGCCTCCCCCTACTTGTACTTGGACCACCGCCCTCCATACCAGAGGGGCTTCACCCACTTGGCTTGCTTAATGGCAGCGCACGTCTCACAGTCATGGATAACCTGAGAAATGCTGTCCATGGTTAGATCCACCCCTTGGTCTCGTGCCCACTTATAGGTGGCATCTCTACCCTGGTGGCCTGAGGCATCATGGGCCCATCGTGCTAGGAACAACTCTCCCTTGTGCTCCCAGTCAAGGTCTATCTTCAACTACCCTATCTTTGCAGCCTGATCTACCTGCTGATTGTTTTGCTGCTCCTCATTAGCTCTACTTCTGGGGACATGGGCATCTACATGGCGAATCTTCACAGGTAGTTTCTCTAACCGGGTAGCGATATCTTTCCACTCTTCAGCAGCCCAAATTGGTTTTCCTCTACGCTGCCAGTTCGCCTCTTTCCATCTCTTCAGCCACCCCCACAGAGCATTGGCTACCATCCAAGAATCAGTATACAGATAGAGCCTTGACCACTTCTCTTTCAGGTACTTTGCCACCTCAGCTGGGTTCTGAATTTGTTCAGATGGGAAGTCCCAGACTATAGGATCAGAGAATTCCTTTAAAATTTGGCCCATATCCTCCCATTTCCCACTCCACTCAAGATTTCTCCTGCTTGGCTTTACTCCTAAATCAGAAGTCTCATTAGCCCCTTTGGAAATCTCAGCTTTCATTTTATATAAACTGCAGACAGTATAGAAAAAGCTTACTAAATTAAATGCCAGAAAGATGGTCCCTTTAACACTCAGGGGAAACTGAACATTTTCTAATAGAGATGTAAACAATTCAGAGGAGAAGAAGGAAAACAGAGGCTGGAAAACCCCTTCCCCTGCTTCTCCCCTAACAAACTGAGTGCACAACCATAACAACGAACCATACACTCCTGGAACGGATTCCAGCATTTTTATAACCCTCCTGCAAATCATCACAAACAAGCCCAGCCCAATGAATACTCTGGTTAGTGCCCCATGGCTACAAGAACTACGTATTAGGGACAATATCAGAGCTATTTCTGGGTAAGGAAATAACCCTAGGTACCACAAAGGTATTAAGACATAAAAAAACCCTAGGGACCAGAAATACCAGCAGGCTTCCACCCCAAATGACATTATGAGTTCGGAAAAAACCATACCAATACACCCATAAAACAATTAGAACCACAAATATTATTATTAAAGTTTTTTCCACTTTCTCTGGCCCTTTCCCGGCCAAAGCACCAAAAGTATTTCTGTCCTGGTTTAGGACAAATTAGGGGAAGGTCTCCAGAAGGAGCCCCCCAGAAAACAAACCTCCACCACCCCTCCCCCCAGCTCTGGGTTTGGGAAGGAATTCCTCGGAGAAGTGGAAAAAACCTATTTATTGACAAATGAACAAAAAACACTCCCCAACACAAGGGAAAAGAAAATAGCCCCAGATGATACTCAGGCAGTTGCTGTGAAGGGAGGGCGCAGAGCTTCTCTTGTGGGCCCCTGAGATCCCCAGATATTCCCAGGTCAGGTCCAGAGCTGGTCCAATGATCTTTGCAGGGGGGGGAAGAAAGAAAAGGGAGAGAAAAAGGAAAAAAATGGAAGCAGTGAAAGCCAGCAAAAGCAAAAGCAAAGCCAGCAGCAAAAGCAAAGCCAGCAGCAAAAGCAAAAAAAACAAGAGCCCAAAGAACAAGTAGCCCCGCCGCGGCAAAACAGCCCGCCAAAGGGGGAGGGGGGGGCAGCTGTTAGACATAACAATGTAGAACACAGGGGCAAAGCTGCACAATTGGGATAGGAGGCACCGTCAACCCAGGACAGTTGCCAAAACTGTTACCAAAATTTTGGAAAAATAAAAAACTCCTTAACACCAAAGTAGCATTAAGAAGCAGGCATTCTTTATTTGGCTGGAAGCACAGGGAGATAGCTCCTCCCAAAGCTGTGCATGCTGAGTACAGGAAAGTTTCTGTTTATATACTGTATTTTGCATACACATTCATTGATTGTCCTGGACTAAACATACATACAAGAATCATTTCCCTGAAATAATTAAAATATTTCCCCTCCCCTTTACGCATGTGTTCTTCTGTCCTGGGAGTCTCTCTGGTGGTTGTAGACACACTAAGGCTGGTGAACTTCCAGTTCTTCTTCTTACACAATGGGCATTGTGCAGTTTCCATAGGCCAGTGGTTTGGCCACCAGCAACTCAAGATTCATAGGATCCAAGAGGAAGCTGAACAGTTGTTTCATGCTTAAGATATTTAGCTGGGGACACTGGCATGCATGCTCCTACTGCACTTACATTGCTTTAGGAATGTTCACTCCAAGCCACCAAATAAGTGAAAGAAGGGGTTTAATAAGAAATCTCGTATTGTTCAGATTCACACATTGCAATAGCCCTCAGTAAGAGCATAGAAATAGTCATGGGGAGATCTATTGAACAAAAAAGACAATTAACAACAGTCCAGATTCATTGACCGAATGAGTAATCTGAGTTAGAGAAGAGCATTAGTGCTTGTACTGAGCATTCAATAGAAAGCAGTGTGATGGTCCATTTAAAAGGCTTCATCAGGCTGTAAATGTCTTGGAAGAAAATGAAACCTGCAACCTTTTTTCTGAGTCAAGTGCCTTTTGTGAATCATACAGCCTCCTGAAGCATTGGCAGCTTGTCTCAGTGTTGTGTATTTGTGGTCAGTGTGAGGAATTACTCTGATTTTGTATCTCATGCCAGAGAATTATTAGTCCAGTCCTTTTCCTGCCAAGTTCAATGAGCATTTATTCAACTCAGCCATTGGCAGCAGGAGAGCTGGGCAAGATTGTAGGAGTATGTAGTCTTTCCAGGTTCCTCAGTCATGTTCATCACCACAATCTCTTGGCACCTCTGATGTTTATTTGAGCCTCAAAAAGGTGGCCTTGGACATGCGTCCCCCTGCTTTTACCTGTGTGGAAAGGACAGAGCTGGCCCATCTTGCACTTATACATCCTGGTAGGCATGCCACTTTCCCAAGACAAGTGAGAAAAGGTGCTTTTCTCGCCAAAGAAAATAAAATCCACAAGAGAAAAAAACCCTATATCAGCACATTTCACACACCACAGAAAAGCAGAAGCAAAACAAATTAACTATTCAGGTTCCCCAGTGTCTTGGTTTCGAGGCAAATTACAGGAGAAAACGCCCTGGAATGAGTGTTTCCTCTAAGGAGAAAGGGCTTCAATAACTCCCTTTTCTTCTGCCAATGAGAGAAATGGATACCAGGGGGTGAAAGTGAAAACCCCTCTGTTTATTAACAAAAAAAAAAAAGGGTGTTCACAAGGCACAGAAAAAGAAAGAAAAAATTTGAATAAATGTTAGATATTGAAATTGTGGAATCTTACCCCCCCACACACACACCAGAAACCCCATCACAGCCTTCTCTTGACTGCAAGCACTTTCCCCTTTGGTGTAGTTATGGTTGCAGGTGGCAGGGGCGCTGGTGGCTCCCCAGCCGGGCAGGGCAGGTGCAATGATTCTCCGGCAGCTGCAGGGGGCCGTCTCCCTCTCACGTGGACAATGGCGGACGCAACCGGCGGGACGGGATGGAGAAGGGGTTTCCTTTACGAACCCCCCAGGGGCAGCCGATCCCGGTGCCCCCTGTGGATAGCAAAAGGAGCTGTAGCAGGAACCTCAGGAGAAGCAAGCTGGAACAGCAGGACCTCCCGCCAGGCAGAGGGTGAAAAGCTACAGTGTAGCACAAACCCAGAACAATAGCAGAGGTACGGTGGGGGTTGGGCAGTAGCAGTCCGGCTCCCAAACACAGTAGGGAAAAGGCTCTTCGGGATTTGTCACCGGCGCTGATTGGTCCCTAGGTCCTGGCTGTGTGGAGGGTGGGGGGGGCAGCCCCCCGGTGGGAAAACAAGGGTATTCCTGTGTCTTGGTGGGGCATGCACTGGTTCTGGGCTTCCTGACAGCAGAGCAGCAAAAGAAGCCAAGCCAGCAAGCTCAGTCACAGTGCCAAAGCAAAAAAATCAAAAAGAAGCAGGCAAAACTCACAGAAACAGCAGGATCCCTGGTCAGAGATACCAGCTGCATGTGTCCAAACAGCCCACGCTAAAAGAGGAAGGGCAGCCTTTCGCTCCACCCTCAACTCCCTCCAGAAATCCCAGCTTGGCTCCCAAACATAGTCCCAGAGCCAGGGAGGACGGAGGGTGGGGTGGGGACAGCAGCCACTCCAGGCACAAACAAAACAAAACAAATCAAAAACCCCAAAAGTTGTATGGGATAATAAACTATCCCCAAGACACTCAGCCAGCAGTCTGGTAAACCCCTATTATTCAGGCATGGCAGAAAAATAGTTCCTGTTATAAATGATCAACTAGCCAATCGGACAGAAAAATAATAAGTTTTATTTTTCCATTTTAAATCTATCTGGGACAGCCACAGGGAACAACATTCGAATGTTGGGTGAAACAGCCGACTGACAGCAGGGTTGCTATCTCGCACTGTTCCACGATTTGCTGGGGTTTGAGTCCGAGTTCTTATACTGTATTTTGTGCCTCCCGGCAGCAGAGGTGTTGTGTTTTTCAAATTCAAGCCCAGTCTTTCACTTGATGATGAACCCTGAACAGATTTCCCGGTGCTGGGCCGAGTCTGAAAGGACCTTCCAGGAATCCTCCTTTGGGATGATGATGTCGTCAAATGCAGGGTCCACCCTCGAAATGGGTGTCGATGTGTTGATGGTGGGTTGATGGTGGGTTGATGGTGGGTTGATGGTCCGGGTGCCCAAGAACTGATTAGCTCAAGGAGCTACATCCTGGCAAGCCACCCTCCCTTCTGGTGTAAATTGAGATGTTAGATTGTATACAAAGCATGTCCTGGTATTTGGTGAACGCCCGTCCCAGTCCGGGAATCAAGGTTACTTTTTATACTCACAGGGTTATAGAAAATATACATTCTATCATCTGCTATAACTTCCTTCTATGTTTTAATTGCACGAATTTATAATCACATCTATTACAGTTCCCAACATTTTCTCACACTCTGGAGAATGTTTTTAACTAGGCCCTTTCCTGCCTTACTGGCCCCATGCTCGGCTTTTCCCTACAAGCCTTGTCTAGCACTGCAGAATGAGATTGGAACAGTTAGCTCAACTTTTGTGGCTAATTGCTAGCTCAACCCAACTGATTTCCCACAAGAAACAAAGAACACTTTGTCACAGCTGGTCCTTAGCTAAAACAAAATAAATCTGGTCATGGCAAGTCCAGTTTGGCTGACCTGGCTTGTTCTAGAAGTCCCTAGGTGAACAAGAGAGCTCGTGCAAAGACCTCAGCCAATCATAGACAGTCCAGAGAGCAGACGTATCATTGGTCAAGGAGCTGGGCAGGGCTAAGACTCAGACCAATCAGTGTCTAGATCTGGGAGTTTTCAACTCCCTATATAGGAAGGTTTTGAACAATAAAACAGGCTGTTTGTCTCATGATCAAGAGGACTTGAGTCATGATTTCTGTCTCCCTACCTACAACCGTTGTGTAATAGGACTTTGAACCAGAAAACTGAATATCACTTTATATGAAAACCCATTGTACATGGGCTTCTATCCCTACTGGAGGCAGGAATGTATTAATACAGCACAAACACTGCATACCTGCAGAAGGCTTAACTTTTGGACCTGAATCCTAGTTGTGAATCTGTGATGAGCAGTTATTATGAAAAATAGTGTCTCCTAAATGAGAAGTTAATTTAAATACCTCTTGCACTGAATAGACAAAGAAAGCTTGATGTACTGTCCAAGTTTTAAGGTACTGTTGGAGTACAAATCCCCCTGGGCCAAATCCACACAGACATGAGGTAGAAATGCAAGTTTAATTGTAAATAAGTAGAGAATTTTTTAAATGCCTTAGCAAATAAGAGACTGAATTACTTAGCAAGAAAGGGACCTAAAACCTAGTTTAAAGTTCAGTGGCATTGCCTTTTGCAAAGATAGTTAAGTTCTAGACATAACGAAAACAATGCAACCTTGCTAAACATTCCTAGATGGAACAGATAGAATTATATAAGTAGAATTTGTGTAAGAATTTGCATTTGCCTTTGCACATCAATCTTAGCTTAGGATAGGTCCAGCAAAGATGTAGAAAATTTGTGTTTTAACCTGATTGGCCAAAAATAGAATAAAATGCACTACTTTGAGAATGCTAGTAGGCTCACGAAAAACACTGAATGCCGCTGTTTTTGCTGCTGCTGTGGCTGCTACTGATAAGACACTTATGGAACACCGAATACGGGTGCTGTGGGTGCTGTTTCTGCTTGGGACTTAAGGACTATGTTAGAAGGCTTTCTACATTCTGGCTCGGACTGTAATAACTTTGCCTTCATGAGACTGATTTAACAATGCAATAAAGGACTTCATTTTTACAACTACCCAGCTTCAGTCTTTAAAGAGGACGTGAAGAAATCTTGACAACAGGTACATTTCAGCAGCAAGTAGAACAAGCTCTGAAAATTTAAGAAAATAATATACTATTTAAAAATACAGCTGCAAAATGTTTCACTCCCTAGAATCAATGTGAGAAAGGAGAAAGACACACAGGAGACATCACAGGTTGCCAGGAGTAGAAGCAGGGTCAACATTTTCTGTTGTGAGGTGTGTTATTCTGTTGAGTTCCCATAAAGGGAAACAGTAATAATTCAGGCCTGGTGTCAAGCTAGGCTGGACCAACACTAAATGGTGGTGATGCTTTGATGGACACACTTTTCTATTCCCACTGGGCCCCTCAGTGGCACCCTCAGTAGGAGGAGAAAAAATAAAACAATAAATCCCCTTTAGCAGGTTTTAAAGCACAGTTTTAGAATTCATGCAGCAACCAGGTGCAGATAGAGGCAAGGTCTCTACCCCAGCTTGTTCTTATGCAGAAGTTTTATGACCATCTTAGTGTGTGTGTTGTCAACAAGCTGCTGTGAGTTGGGGTGTAGTGGGTTGACCTTGGCTGGCTGCCAGGTGTTCACTAAGTTGCTCTACCACTCCCTTTCCCAATGGGACAGGGGAGACAATAAGATGCAGAACAACCAGCGGGTGAGATAAGCCAGTTTTATTACAGTGGAAGAAAGAAATAAGCAAGAATCAGTGAGCGCATGAGCTAAAGAAAAGAAGGTCAATCTACTTCCTATCAGTAGTGATGTTCAGACACTTCCTGGGAAGCAGGGCTTCAGCACGCTTAATGGTTCCTCCAGGAGGCAAACATTGAAGGATCATGAATGCCCCCCCTTCTTCCTCTCTCCCTTAACTTTATATATCTGAGCTGATTTCATATGGTATGGAATATCCCTTTGGCTAATTTGGATCAGCTGGCCTGGTTGTGTCCCCTCCCAGGATCTTGCCCATTCCCATCCCTTTGATGGGGGAAGGAATGTCAGAGGGACAGTGCTGCTCAGCAGTAGCCAAAACACTGGTGTGTTATCAACACCTGTCCAACTACTAATGCGAAGTACAGCACTGTGAGGGCTGCGAACTTTACCTCAGTCAGACCCAATACAGAGGGTATGTTAGCTTTAGCCTTTGGTGACCTTGGAGACGATGGGACAGCTCATTCAGCTGTCCTTTCCTGAGAGATGGAGAGGTCATGTCTGTTGCTATTAATTCTGCCATGCCTTTTGCTGCTATCAAATCTGGGTTTCTGCAGCTGTATGGTGGCCAACCAGGCTCTTGCCCTAATTTTGCTTTCCCCCTTTGTATCCCATATGCAGAGAAGCAGAGGGAGCTGGCTCAGAAGGGCTCCCTGAAGAAGGGCAACATGGGAAGCCCAGTTAATCAGCAACCCAAGAAGAACATGATGGCACGAACAAGGTAAAGGACTGGAAAAGCACTCCTCTGTGCTCTAAGCTGCAATCCCTAATGACCTTAGGATGGGCAAGGATGATATTCATTGTTATTTGCCTAGTGCCAAACATGCTGTGAGAGCAGTGATGACCCTTCCCAGAGCTGACACGCCCAAATGCTGTGTTACATCCCATCCCCTGGGGAGATACAGGGACAGCTGGGCTGAGGACTGGTGACAATGCAGCCTGAAGGAAGCAGAGGCAGCCCAGACTGGTTGAAATTAGGGGTTTGATATGACTTTTACATGTTCTGGGTAGTCTCACATAACACCTAGTCCTGACAGCAGGAGAATGCATGATGATGCTTCATGTAACACAAGCTGGTTTAGAGCTTAATTCTGCTTTGGCTGCTTTTATCACAGTAGTTCCCCTGTTCCTTTTTGATGATGACTGCTTCTCCATACTTATTGACTTAAAAAAGGCTTGTGAACAATCCATCTCTGTGCTTTGCTATATACCTCCTCCTCACTTGAAACAGCATGGTCATACTTTGCTGGAGTTGCTTTGTCACATCTCTGTATGACAGTATCAGACAGTGCCACAAATTGCTGTAAAAAAGGATGTTATTGGATGAATACTTTCATTTAGTATGTTTCTATTGTTTTCATGCAAGCTTTAGTACACCAATGTATCATTTACCTGCATTCAGGAGGAAGGAACTCCCCCCGAGTCCACTGGATTATACACTTTGCAATTTTTAGAGGAGGACCTAACTTAGAATAACAGCAGAATATGATAAAGTTGCTTGAATTACCATATATTAGGTACAACAGGAACTGCAGATCAGAGCCTTTCTGTTAATTAATTCCCAAACTCCACAATAGTAGTCATAAATCATGCCAGGACTTTGTCAAGTTTCATTTGTAAGCCCCTGTGATGTTGTTAGAACACACTGCATTGCTCACTGCTCTGTTTGATTGTTGAGATCATACAAAGGAGCCAGACCCTTAGTGGCGGCAAGGAATTGGGCAGATGCTCCCACTGGCTTTTCCATGCTTTTTGTCTTCCAAATACAAGCTGAAAAAAATGGTTTCTTTTGGCAATAGGCTGAATGCTAGTTTCCCAAGAGGACTGGTAGATTTTCTGCTTGAGAATTTTAGAAACACTGAAATTAGTGAAGGAAGATGGTAAGGGAGGGAAGACGGGATAAGTACTTGTGCCTACTTGTAAAATTAGTGACTTCTGCTTGGAGAGGCTGCCTGTTCTGAGCTGCCAATGAAAAGAAGAGTGATTTGGGTGGGGAAGGACTGAGCAATGACACCCATCAACAAAAGCTTTAAACAGCCAGTTCAGTCCATTTGTGTACACCTGAGCACTGTTCAGAGGACATGTGGATGCCTCCACTGCCAAGTAGAGCCTGCTGGCAGTAAACTTGCTTTTCTTAGTTACTTTTCACACAGCTTTTAGAAGCATCCCTTGGGATCTGCAAAACTGAGGTTTGCAGCCATTGCTTTAGCAGCAAATGTAGCCAAGCTCCATTGTTCCCACATGGCTGGGAGGTGTCTGGCACAGGGTCTCACTGGCCCATGTGTCTTCATTTCCCAGATCACTTAGCTTTCTGAGAGCCAAGCAGCACCACAAGCATAGCCCTAGTAATACTTCAGAATGGTTTTGTCTGTTTTGCCACAAACAGGAAACCCCAGGAAGGCAAAAATGTCACAAGCTTGTTCAAGAAACTTTTCACAAGATAATGACTGCAGTACAATGGAAGATATTCCAGTTCAGATATAACGTTCAGGTTATGGTAGTTCTTAAAAGTCTAAACTGTTGGCTTCCTCTACTTTCTGCAGGAGGAGAATAAGCTCAAGCCATTTCCACATTTTTAACAGTTCTGCTCTTCTCCTAATCAAATATGTTTTCCTTCATTCAAGCAAACCACATTACCTCTCCTAGTCTCTACTTCACTTTCTCCTCCTTTCCCAAGGCTTTTGTTCTGTATTTTCTGTATGAATTTCTTACATCCAGCTTCTAGTACAAGGTAGCCTTCACTATTTGGTCTTCTGGGTCAGGGGCACAGCCAGCCTTAGAGGTAAAAGGTTCTGAATCCATAACACATTCAGTCTCCCTAAGAGCAAATAATATGTGAACAAGGTTTGGGTGTTGCTGGCATACTCACTATGAGCACAGGTGTTACCAAAAATTTGGTAAAGTAAAAAAACCTCCTTAACATCAATGTAACATTAAGAAGCAGGCATTCTTTATTTGGCTGGAAGCACAGGGAGATAGCTCCTCCCAAAAGTTGTACATGCTGAGTACAGGGCAGTTTTTGTTTATATACTGTATTTTGCATACACATTCATTGATTGTCCTGGACTAAACATACATACAATAATCATTTCCCCTGAAATCATTAACATATTTCCCCTCCCCTTTACACAAGTGTTCTTCTGTCCTGGGAGTCTCTCTGGTGGTCCCTGGTGGTCATAGAGCCCAATGTTCCAGGTGATCTGGCTGAGGTGGCAGGACACTAAGGCTGCTGAACTTCCAGTTCTCCTTCTTACACAATGGGCATTGTGCAGTTTCCATAGGCCAGTAGTTTTTGGAGAACAAGCATTGTGTTAGCTCACTAGGTGTAGGCCATTTATCGTCTGGTAACACAGGCAGAGTCCACACCACCATCTGTACCACTTCTGCGCAGACAGATATTGTAGCCTGCTCTGAGGATAACCTAAACTCAGATTTTGTCATAATGTATTTCATGTTAAGTGATTAATGCCACCAAGACAAGAATCTCATACTAGGACACATACAGATGAAAGCAGCTCTGACTGCAATCTGGCTTTGTTCCAAGGACAGTGGAAATCAAGCATAAAAACAATCAGGATGCAAAGGAAAGATTTAGATTGAGGGCAAAGACACAATAACAATTTTTGTCTGTTGCAGAAAAATTGAAGTTATGTGTTATTATGAAAAAAGACATTTCTCAAGAAAAAAATGTAGTGTGGAAGATCAGACAATTGCCTTCAGTCACTGCAATGTAGTGATTTTTAAAAATTGATTAAATAGCACCACAAAGGGCTCTTTACCTAGATCCCCTGATGTTTTGTCCACTCATGTTCAGTTTTGTGGATGAAAGAACTGTTGGAAGTGGATACCATTGAATTAATGTATTTTCCTTATTGTAAAAGTTCTGAAGCCTGTATTTTAACACACAAAATCTATCAAGTAATTAAAGGTGCAGAGTCATCATCAGCCTTTGTTATACTTCTGGTGAAGTAAAAGTCTATAAAATAATAGAATTTTAAAATAGCTAGTCTGACTGGAATTTTGCGCTGCGCCCACCAGATCATATTCCTCATATTACAAAATTTAGGAGTGAGACCTCAAAAGTGTTGTATTGTGGAGGGCTGTGTAGGAGCTCATGCAGAAAGACCAAATCTCTGATTTTCAATAGAAGAATAGTAGGAATACCAAGCCTCTGCCTTTCCCTAGCTTCCTTCTCACATTTATTTATTGCTAGTGTCATGTACTCATTGCTAGAGGAAAAAAAAGAATTACTAGAGGAAAAAAAGAGCAATCTGATACAACAAGCAGTGCTAGTGATCAGGTTCACCAGAATGAAGTGTGGAGTGTCCCAATTGTTTTTTCTTCCAGGGAGGACTGTGTTCTTAATGCATGTTCAGTGTTCATCCCTGTGAAACTGCTCTGAACTACCCAGACGCACAGTCTGCTTCCTCTGAATTGCACCCATTTAAATGTCTTCACTGATAAGGGAGGACTTGCAAGGAAGTTGTCTTGCTTTAAAAAAAACAGATGTCTGCCAAGGAAGGTGGGAACCTTCCTGGAATGGAAACATGAACCCCTCCCTCCAAATTATTATAACTTTGAAATGATGGGACTTCCAGGCAAAAATATGGAAAAAAGGAATAGCGGTTCTTTACCAGCAAATATATATGTATATAAAACAGAACAGAACAAACAACAAAAAAACCCCAATAACAAAAGTTTTCCCACCCATTAAGCACCACTTTCCCCTTTGGTATAGTTATGACCACAGCCGGCAGGGGGGCAGGGGGCGCTGGTGGCTCTGGTGAGGCGACAGCTGCAGTCACTCTCTTGCAGCCAGCAGAGGGTGCTAGCAGGCTCCGGTGAAGCAGGGAAAGTGCTTATTCGCCTGCGGCTTCAGGGAGCACTCCAATGTGAGCTTGGCAACCTCCTCAGGTGGTGATGGAGGTTCAGGCGAAGGGGAAGAGAGGAAATTGCGCCTTTTGTAAACTCACAGGAAGCAATCCGGTTAGGTACCACCGCCGGCAGCTGGCAGCAATGGTGAGGGCAGGCAGATCCAATCCTAGTGCCAAGTTACAACGTAGCAGTACCCCCAGCCAGATATACACACTCCCCCACCCAGGTGGCTACTCTCCTTGATCCCCGAACTGGAAGGAAAGAGACAACCCAGCCCCGCCCCCATCCCCCCACAGGGTCCTAGCCAAGCTTACATCTCTCGTGATATCCTCCAAACTGCAAGGGGGGGGGATGACGAGGGGGGACTGCGACAATTTATGGTACAAATGATTCTGGGATTCACCTTATGAGCCCTCCCCAAAACATAAGTGAAACAGAGGAAGCCAAATATCATATGGCTTTGCTCTAGACTATGTGTGGTACTGAGCTTTACTGTGTGGTTAACAGACAATATTTCATTATTTCAGGCTCGTCATTCCCAATAAAGGCTATTCATCATTAGATCAGAGCCCAGATGAAAAGCCACTGGTAGCCCTGGATACAGACAGGTATGCAAACGGTTAATAAGATTTTATGTATATATATATTACAGTGCAAGCAAGTTTTCATGCTATAGTGCAGCACTGAAGCTAATTCCTGCTGAAACTGCTCTTGTGGGACGCTTGCACTCTTCCTTGCTGTGCCCTTCAGCATATGCTGTAACAAGTCTGTGTGTGTAAACAAGTAGGAAGAGACATGAGTAAAGAATACTTTGATGGAAAGGTGTCAGTTACAGATGAAAGTTGGTCTCCAGACTCCCTTGATGTAATTTCTCTGTGGATGAAGTATAGCTTCATGACACAAGAAAGAGGGCTAACCAGGAAATACAGGTCTTTTTAACTGTTGTTTTCTTCTTTGCTGCATCTTGTGATTCCCTGCAGTGATGATGACTTTGATGTGTCCAGATATTCCTCCTCAGGATACTCATCGGCTGAGGTGAGTTATATTCTTTCCTGCCATCCTTGCCATGAATGCTAATAGTTGAACATCCAGAAACAACTTAGAATGGCCTTGTGCTGCCAGAAACAGCTCCACAAGGAATTTACCAGTGGTGTAGACTCTATGAACCTGGAAGGGGCCATGGCAAAAATTGTGTTATATTTCTGTCTTTCCTGGTGATCCAGTTGGCTCCATCCCTACACTTCCATGGCACAGACACAAATCTGCCCATCAGCTGTTATCACAGATACCTTTGGATTCACTCAAGCTTTTCCCAGTTCTGCTCAGTCGTGAAGTTTTGGCCCATGTGGTGCAAATGCATCAACTTTTCTGTCACAGCACATCAGAAACTGTATGCATGCCAAGGACACAAATAAAGGATCTGAGGGTGTGCTATGATTTCCAGTTCTTGTGGGAGTCAGGGTCACCCAGTGCATGTTTATTTGGAGCACCAGAAATTCTAGGGAGGACTTGCAGATATGAACTTCTGCCCTTTCAAAGAGAAAAGGCAGGGAAGCTCTGGCTTGTTAATCCCTTTGCATTGTTTCTGAATATATTCCCAAGGTCTCTTGTGAATTAGTTGTTTAGACTCCAAGTACTGATTCTGCAGGATCTGATTTTACATCCAAGGTGCTGAACAGCCATTATGCACACAAGCCACTGGGAACTCTTCCCCTTTGTATCCCTTCCTTGGCAAAATACCTCTGAAATGCAGAGAAATGTCCAAGAACAGGGACCAGATCAGCTGATTTGGGCCATCTCTGGGCCCTGATGAAGTGTTGCTCACCCAGATCTGGCTAGACATCACTTAAATTTGAGATTACAAAAAGCCAAAAAGCTTTACCACCTTTCAACTGTTACAGTACCCCAGACTGAAATGAGGGACTGCCCAGCTGCCAGTTAGTTTATTATCATTATTATTACATTACTTTAAATGAGGACTAATCTTTATGGAAAGATTATTCCAGAATAAAATATTGCATCAGTTTGCTACTCTGGAATATCTCACTCTAGATATTCCTATTATGGAAGAAGTTTAAAAAACAGAAGGCAGCTGTCTTGGTTTGAAAGACAGGTGTCTGCTAAGGAAGGCAGGAACCTCCTTTGGAATGGAAAACATAACTCCCTTCCCTCTGAATTATTATAATTTTTGAATTAAGGGGCTCTCAGGCAAAGATATGAGAATAGGAAAAATAGTTCTTTACTAGTATGTATAACAAGGCAAACAAACAACAACAACTATGGCAGTTACAACAAACAGAACCAGAAACCCCGTGTCAGCCTTCCCGGCCGCAGGCTCTTTCCCCTTTGGTGTAGTGATGGTCACAGCCGGCAGGGGCGCTGGTGGCTCCCAGTGGGCAGGGCAGGTGTGATGATTCCCCCGTGGCTCCAGGGGGCACTGTGGCGCAAGTTCGGGGAGTACCCGGTAATGGCCGACTTGACCGAGACGGGAAGGGATGGAAGAAAGGCTTGCTTTACTAACACCCCAGGGGCAGCTGATCCTGGTGCCCCAGCAGGACTCTCAGAAGCAGCAGGCTGGAACGGCAGGAATGAGCAAAAACCCCAGGGTGGTGGACGAGATGTATCAGAAGCTCCGCGGCAGGCAGGTGGTGCGGGGCTACAGTGTAGCGAAAGCTCGTAGTGCCGAAGAAGCGGCGGGGGCGGGGCAGCGGCAGCCCGGCTCCGAGCAGGGCAGGGAAAAGCGAGCTCAGGATCCCGGGGTTTTTCCCTTGAGGCACCCGAGCAGATGGTGAAAAGTCCCAGTGCAACGGCTGCTCTTACGAGCAGAGCTCCACTCACGGTGGAAGAAAGGCAGCAAGAGGCGGCACCCCGCAGTGGTGACAAATTCTCCCCACATCGACCGCAGCCTCTCTCCCCTCCGAATGCTGAGAGCAAAAGAGTTAGAGGCTGCACCCAACCCCGTTTTCCCAGTCCAAATCTCGTGGTATCTCTGCCGTTCACGAGAAACCCCATGTAAAGAGAGAGTAGCCAGCTGCACCCCTCCCCTGAGCTGTGACACCTTTTGTCTCTCTTAAGTAGTCAGTCGTTATAGTCCTAGCGACATGTATGGGGGGAAATTCTTTAAGAGGGAAAAAAAAACAGAAAAAAACAAAAGGAGAACTCCTAAGACCCCAACAGCAGCCCTCACCTGTGGTCAAAAACTGTGACTCTTTCATTGATGGGACAGCTGCTAATGATAGGGAAATATATTCCAGAATAAAGGGCTTCTTTCCTCTTCCATCCACCAGAAGGAAGAAATCTCAAGTGTTTGTCTGTTTGTTTGTCTGTAGCAGATCAACCAAGACTTGAACATCCAGCTCCTAAAGGATGGGTACCGGTTAGATGAGATTCCAGATGATGAGGACCTCGACCTAATCCCCCCTAAATCCATCAACCCTACCTGCATGTGTTGTCAAGCCACCTCCTCCACCGCCTGTCACATCCAGTAGTGAGGCCAGCAGGCTGTGATCAGTGCTTTCAACTATAACTATAAAACTTAACAGTCATCGCTTCCTCCTATGGTAGGACATGCACCTCTGTGTTCATGGAGCCAGAAGAAACCAAAAAATTTATGATTGGTTAATAAGTTATTTGAAACTATGGTAAAACAAAAGACAAGTTGATCAAAGTGCCAGGCACTGCCTGGCAGAACTCACTGGTCTGGAGAGCAAATGCAGAGCAGTCCAGAGATACCTCCTTGGTTTGTTTAGGCACTGGAGATGTTTTTTAAGGTATCTATTCCAGAATGGGAATGGTCAGATGGAGCTGCAGTTACTGCTGCCCACTGAAACCAATCCATCTACAAGATCAGGAGTGAGTCTGAGGTGTCAGAGGGTTTTACCTGAGGGAGAAGGTCAATTCTTTAATTGATTCGCTAAACCTGATACATTTGCATAACTATAACTATGCTGTAATTGGGACACAGAAATAGGAACAGAACAGGGCATCCTTTCTTGTGGCAAGGCTAGTCAGGACTAGCATGACACAATTTATTTACTTGCAAAAGGGACAAATAGGTGACATTTCACTGTGAGTCAGTACTAGTTAGAGCTGTTGTGTCACATATCCAATGCATTCTGTCCTTAGCTCCACATTAAATTATCACCAAACACATTGGATTCAATCTGCAGTCTATCCATGCTCTTCAGGGATTCAGTCTTTGCCTGAGAATACTATATTCCTGAGTTCAGTCCAGCCATGTATATTGACTTCAGCCAATACTTCATTCCTGTGAGACCCATGTGCTTTCAGAAATCTTAAAGTGTGTTCAGCTAAGAAAAAATGAGTCTTGCACAAGACAGAACTAGAACTGTTCAGTCTGAAGGTCAGTACCAGAAAAACTAGTTGAAGAAAGCACATTTTCACAGAGCTTGACTGTTGATATTGTCTTGACACTGCATCTCTTGGTGCCCATGGGAGAGATTTATTAATGCTGAAGGTGTCTATGATGGTGTCAGACTGCTGTTGGCGCATACTACATTTGCTCTAACCTCAGACAAGTCACATCCCCTCTTGATATCAATTCCTTTTTGCAGCACAGGGGATAAAGCTGCCTTCCCAAGATTCTACCACCACCCTGCATCCATCTGCATGGATGTTGCCAAGTGTGTGGTGGACACCATTGATAGGCTAGCTCTGCAAGCAAGATGCAAAAAGCATTCTATAGAAGTTTTGCATGTATTGTCAAAGTACTACAAAGAAAAGCAGCACAACTCTGCTTTCCCTCTCTTTACCATTTTCTGATGTTGCTTACATGTGTCAGAAGGCTGCAGAGTGGAGATTAGTAAAGAGATTAAGCAAGTTTGGGAGCAGATGTTTGGCAAGGATGTGTTTCCCACACATTTGGCAGCTGACTCTTGCACAACTGACTTCTCAGTCTGCATGATGCCAGAAAGAATGTGTAAAAAGATTTGGTGGCACAACAGCACCATCCACTGCTAATGAAGTTAAGGAACTTAGGAGTGCAAAAAGGACTTAAAATACAGATGCCAGCTCCTGTGAGAAACCTGCATCTGGTCAGTCTGGCATTAATCTTGTGTAAGTAATCCCAAATCACAACCTCTTCCTCTATGCTGAGTTGCTGACCCTTCTGCTACAGGGCTTGTGCAGCTCTGTAACAGATGTGGGTTTGTCTGATGAGATGTGGTTTAAGGTTTGGAACAATCCCTTACATAGGAAAGCCTTGAAAGGATGTGACAAGGATGCCATGTTCTAAAGGTGAAAAGCACCTTAAAATGAGCACTTTTCCATGCCTTCCCCTTAGGCTCAACCTAGCCAAGTTTGCCCTGTGGCACTGCCCATTTATGCAGATAGTTCTTTCAAAACCTGAGAAGTAGAAATAGGGTCGTGAAGAGTCATCTCTGAAGGGGGGTAGAGGTCAAAGCCAGGGTATGTTTACATTGGCACATGCAGCCTGTGGTTGCTGAGCCAAGCAGCAGACAGGTGACAAAGCCTACTTCATTCTAGGTAATAGTGACCATACCCTGTGTGAGCTTTAAGGGAGAATGGTAAAGGAAAAGCCCAGGCAAAAGTGCCAGTTTATACCCTCAGATCATTACATGGATGCTAAAAGTAAGAGCATGAAACTGCCATGGGAATATCCCAAAGGAGCCATTCAATGCTCTCTTCCATCAACATTCACTATCCCATTTGCACTCTTTCTGAGTGTTGTAGAGCAACATGGGCACCAGCAGGACAAGTTGCACCTTTCCCTGGTGCCTGTGGAGACCAGCCCTTCCCATTGCTTCTCAGACCCAGTTGCCAGCAGAAACTGGTGGTGACTGAGCCTTTCTCTTTCTGTAAAAAGCTGCTCCAGTAAAAGATGGATTTGCTTCTGGAAGGAACCCATCTCACCAGTTGTGCCTGGACTGTGGAGTCATTCCAAGTAACAAATGGTGATACAGGTGGTAGAATTGCATCAGGGAGTGGAAGGTGCAAAAGAAGTCTCATTAAAATGTGACTGTCTCAAATGTGTCACTGGAAACCAGCAGAGTAGGCACCAGGAAAAGAAAAGGCCACGCTGAGATAAGTGCTATTATCTGCTGAGATGTTTGTCCTCCCAGAGCAGCATTTCATAGTTGCCCATCCAGCTGCCCTGGATGAGCTCACTAGGAAGAACTGCTCTCTACCTGGGCTGCATTCTCCATTCTGCACTGGTCCCAAAAGAGCTGCAACTCCACCTTCTCCATCTGTTAGCCATCTTCCTCAAGCTCACATGATCTAGATGTGAAGCTTTTTGGGAGATGTAATATAGACCTACTGAGAGAGCTGGAAAACTTGGACAAGCTCTCTTCACAAAAGCCCTTCTGTTTTTAATCACCTTCATCTCCATCCCCAGCTCACTGATTTATGGGCTCAGTTTTTTTGCATGGAAAAGCTGGGATAGCAGCTGTGTTTGGCTTGTAGCTGCCTCTGTCCTGAGACAAATATAAGGCAACCGTCAAACCAGCAGGACATCCAACATCTGTGATGGTGGTTGAGAGAGCAGACTGGGGTTTCTCTTTACCCATCTGAAGGCAGTGGGGCTGAGGGTTAGCTAGGCTAATGTAAAACCTTGGTGTGAGCCAGCTGCTTTCATCCTCCCAGGCTTGGCATTGTGGGAGATCTGGGACCCAAGCACCTGGTCCCAGGCCTATAAGCCCATGTGAAATGGACTGGAAACCCACAGCAGAGGCATGGTTGGAAAGCCAGTCAGCTATGTCCCCACCATGCTGGGGCAGAGTGCACTGGTAGGGCTGTAGTTGTGCAGAGAGAAAGATGAAGAATGAAGTCTGCAAGGAAGAAATTTCAGAAAAAAATTATTCTTCCCCTTTTTGCACATTTTTAAACATTTTTACTCCTTCCACGAGGGTTGTTGAACCTTCAGTTTAATAAATAAGGAAATGAGCCAACATTAAATAGCTTTCTGAAGGGTTCTGAAAGCAGACACCACTTGCATGCAGTTGGTCTGTGCCTAGGATGTGACTTCCAGACCTCATTGTACATCCTGTAGTTGAGTCACCATGTGTTGTGGGAACTGGGATGGGACAATCAGTGATGACCATCATGTCAAACAGCTCCAGCTTTCCAAACTGAAGAAGAATCAGACCATGAAGGAGGGGAAAGTAGCAGCGACAATAGAAGGATAGCTAGTTGTCACAGGTAAACATCAGTATCCATGTCCAGTGGCTAGTTCTAGAGTTGCAAGCTTTGTTATATTGCACATGTCCTCTTTCCACTCCTCTTTTCTCAAAGCAGCTATCATCTTCCCCCTCCCTCATGCACCAGTGATGAGCATCAGAGGCAGTTGCACCAAAAGTGACACTCAGCCCAGTTCTGCACTCCCCTCTCCCACCCAATCCCAAGGCAGCCCAGACAGTTGTTAGCCATCACAAGTCTAAATTTTTGGTAACTCTGCTTGGATTTCTTTCCTCATGTACCGTAGCTTCCTCCCCACACTAGCAGGGCAGTGCAGGAGGCTCCAACCATGTCCCAAGTAGCTTCTTTGCCCCCTGGCAGCACCTTACAGGCATAAACCTTATTGTGAATGTACTCTGTTGGTGCTGGTGAGATCTGGTGCTGCCAATCTTGCATAGGTGGCAGCTGATTGGGATCCATTGGGAGAAATCAGAAGGAAGTAGCTACTGTCCCTTTTCTTTTCCTTTTTGAGAGAGAGTGGGATTTTTTTGTATTATGATTATTGTCCACCTTTCAGTGACCAAGTTCTGGGCTGCATTAATAACAGGCTAATTGACTGTCCAGACAGGTATGGACCTTCACACAACCTTAATGGCAAACACCATGTCTCTATCCAGAGCCTGGATACAGGCTGGGTTTCTCCCATGCTGGCTTTCAGCAGGCTCCAGATAGCCATTTCTGGCAGACAGGGAAATAGCACTCCTCAGAGTTTGGATCAAATCTGCACTTGCATTTCATGCCCTTAGCTTGGATAAAAATCAACCCAAATACTTGCCAGGTCTCCTTTCCCCATGTGGTGTCCAGTGCCTCAGAGGAGGCAATGGTGGAAGGCATTTGGGGGTCACCAAAAGCAAGATCCTTTTTGGATGTATTTAATAGAAATATCTTTCAGGAGAGAAGACCTCACAACCTTTGTGTAAATCTCAGAGCAGGAGACTAATTTCCAGCTGTCCTTGCATATAGTGAAACATAGTTGAAACATCCAAATGCAAAGTACAGTTAAATATAAGATTTGACCTGAATAACCCTTTAATTAGGAAGATAAATTTGTTGTAGCTTGACCTTAGTTCATGTAAGGAACCTGTTAATCATTTGACATGCAGAGTATATTAATACTGCACTTAACTTGGCCATTGGTTTTATTATCTAGGTTTGGGAGATTTTCACTCTTGAAACATCAATCTGCATCTTGTATAGGGCAGGGGGGATGTTTCTTTCTTTTTCCTGTTCAGAACATGTAGCACACTGTTGTACTTCTGTTCCCATCCATGTGGAGTATTGCCTTAAACAGATCAATTGTGTTGTGGTTTGTTTTGGGTTTTCTTTTTTCTACCATCCATTTTATGCATTAATTTATTTTAAACAGTGGGGGGGTCTCAAAAACATGAAATATGTATAATTTTTTTTAACATTTCCATTGCAGTATTTATCATTGTTACTGGTTGTGTATAGTGTAACAGAATTAATATTAAAAAACATACATATGAAAACCAGCCTGCCAGACTGTCATTGGAGCAAACTGTGGTGAGAGGGTATGAACGACACCATCTCGTCTGAGACCCCAGCAATCATGGATACTGAAATCAGGGGGTACTAGCCTTCATGCCATGGCAAATACTAGTTGCTTGGGTCCAGTAGAAGCAGCTGGTGTGGAGCTGTGCTGTATGGCACAGTTAAACCTGCTGGGGCCAGCCAATCCCCAGCCAGCATTTGGGAAGGCTTCTCCTCATGGCAGCAGGACTCATCCCCTGCATCTAGGCTATGCATCTCCTCCCAACAGTGACAGAAGCAGAGGGAGATGCTGCATCTATACAACATCAATGGGTGAAATAGTGAAGGAGGTACTGGATCTATACACCATCAGTGGGTGAAATAACCTTTTCTCCAGCCTTGCAGCCATTTCTGCTCCTCAAAGCTATTGGCATGAGAGCCGACCACTGATTTTAACTGATTCCAACATCAGCAGCTGGAAATGCTAGGGACTGCTAGGAACAGGGAATAGTCACTGGGAGCCACTGGCTCATAGAATCAGTCATGGAATCATCAAGGTTGGAAGAGACCTTTAAGATCATTCAGTCCAACTGTCAAACCAACACTATCACTGTAACCCCTAAACCACAAGACCCAGTGCCAGATCCAGATGGGAGGTGACTCCATCACCTCTCTGGGCAACCTATTCCAATGACTGACCACCCTAACAGTGAAAAAAAATGTTCTAATATCTAATCTGAATCTCCTCTGTCTCAGCTTAAGGCCATTTCCTCTTGTCCTCTCATTGTATGTAGCACTGCACCAGGTAGATGTTTTCTATATAAGGAAAAGGGTCTCAGTTTCACCCCAGGACCTTTTATGGGAAGAATGCTAGAAGTTTCTTTGCCTTCCTGATCACAATTGACTCAGTGCCAAGACAAAAACACTGATAGGTCTCTTTACCTATTCCTCAGAAATGTAGCTATTCTCTATTGGGCTGTTTGCCAAAAAACCTACCTAAATCATTCAATACTTAAGGGAGAGCACAAGGCTTCTCAGTGCATTTTTGGGGTGTTGTAGCAGGTGTATGGGGCCTGTCCCTACACTGGGTGCAGCTTTGTTCTTTTGTTTTGCATTATTTTCTTCTTTTATTAAAAGCTTTTTGCTTTTTCAAGACACTTGATCATGCAGTCTTGCTAAATATTTTAAGCCATTTTCTGTGAGGTGCTGGACACCCTCAGAGGTATTGAACCCTCTCAGAGCCAAATACATCTGGCTCTTCAAGAAATTCAATAATTGTAGGCACTGCAAAAGAGACCAGCCCCCATCCCACTATAGCCTCCTTTCAGGTAGTTGTAGAGAGCGATGAGGTCTCTCCTGAGCCTCCTCTTCTCGAGACTAAACAATCCCAGGTCCCTCAGCCATTCCTCATAAGACATGTTTTCTAGGCCCTTCACAAGTGTTACCCTTCTTCTCTGGACACGTTTGAGCTCCTCAGTGTCTTTTTTAAAGGCACTGAAGACAGTACTCAAGATGTGGCCTCAACAGTCCTGAGTACAGAGGGATGATTACTTCCCTATCCTGCTGGTTCCACTATTCTTGATACAGGCCAAGATGCCATTGGCCTTCTTGGCCATCTAGGCACACTGCTGGCTCATATTGAGCCAGCTGTCAACCAGCACCCCCAAGTCCCTTTCTGCCAAACAGCCCTCAAGCCAGTCTTCTCTGTGATGACTGATTGCATGGACTCAGATCGGTGGAGATACTGAGACATTTATTCTGAAAAGTAAACTCGTTTTATACACTTCTTCAAGACACCGTATTTCTTTCCTTATATGGTATTTCTTCACTAAATGAGCTATCACATATTGCCACATCAGCAACATACTTTCCTAATGTCCTTATATGGGGGTGATTACATGCTGTTCACTTGTCTGGCAAGGCGCCTCCCTGAAGCGTGTCTGCCACTTCGCATTTCTTCCCCCCAAGGTCAGGCAGAGACAAGCTTTGCTGTGCTCCCATGGTGTTCTGCAGGCACACCCCATGGCCTGTAGCTCAATTCTATCTTACCTCCCTCTACACTTCCCCATACCTGTATTGTTGCATGCGGTTGCTGTGACCCAAGTGCAGGACCCCACACTTCACCTTATGGAACCTCATGCAGCTGTCTCATGATGGAAGCTGACCTAGTGCAGTGTGAATCCTCCCTAAGAGATTCAAACCCTATCCCTCTGCAGAGTGATGGTCCCCAGATCTGTGCCCCAGCTGGCTCTGAGGCCATGGGAGTGGGGAGGGGGAGGCATCACTGACATCTCTGTGTCCACCCTTCCTACCCAGCCTCCCACTGGCTCCCAGGAGGGGACAGGACTGATGGAGAGCCTGAGCCTGGCTCAACAGAGACCAGCAGGGTGTGAAAATCAAAAGCAACTTGTTTTCTTAATTTCAATGGCTCATTAATCACATTTGCCTGGATGCCCAGCCTCACCATTCTTCTCAACAAAGCAGGGCTCAGCAGCCCTTCAGGGGGATGGGTTGGCAACCACCCAACCAAGGTAGACATGGATCTTCACCCATCATCCCCAAAAATGTGACAGCAGAGGGGTTGGACTTCTGAGAGCCCTCAGAAGGCTGAAGCCTCAAGCAGAGAGGGACTCTGAGTTGGTACTATGCGACAAGCCAAGACAGAACAGGGTTTCTGCTTGGCTCCCCATCTCAGAGAAAAGCAAACCTGGTTCATGCAAATCCCTCCCTGGCATAACCCAGCTGACTTTGTGATGAGATAGATTAGGATTGTCCACTCCAACTGCAGAGCCCATCAGAGCACTCAGGACAGAAGAACAAACAAGCCACACAGGGTCACCCAAATCCAGCTTCTTAATTTAAAAGGGCAGATAGGCAGTAATTCCCCTGGCTACCCCAGCAGGCTTGGTCAGCAGTGCTTAGTGCTGTGCCCTGAACACTGGCTGCATGGATGCAGTGCAGTGCTGTGTGCATGCAGCTGGGTTGCTGCAGGATTTCCAAGGAAATATGGGAGAGAGAGGCTGGAAAAGCAACAATTGCCGGTTCTGCATCTCCCAAAATGAAATTATCTTGAAACTGTTTCCTACCATTTTTAAGCTAATTGCCTGCAGAAGGTGAGAAAGCCCAGAGCTGGGACAAAGCCAGGAGGGTGCAGCTGTGCCCATGGAGTGATTCAGTCAGCAATTGTTGCACTCTGACCCAAGGGGTGCAATTCTTGGGAATGTAGCCACAGGACTGACAGCCGTCAAATCTCCCTGGTCTCACACTATGACATCACCAGTGGCATAAGCACCACCCTGGGCTGGCAGAACAGCAGTACTAGGGCCCCATTCCCCTTTTTGAGTGGTCTGGGAGCCTCTAGCTCCACACAGTGCTGTTGATCCAGTGGGGCACCCTGGGACCCTCCAGGACTCTGAGTACCCCCATTCCAGTGGGCTGCTGAACCATGTTCCTCTTTGGCCAAAAACACAAGACCTCTATCAGCACTTACACTGACTCCTACTGCCTGCCATGCTTTGTCAAAAAGACCATCAAAGAGCAGGCTCCATTGCAGCTCTGGAAAGAAAACAAGTTTGTGATGCAGGTAAAAGCTATGGGAGGAGGAAACCTTGGAGTTTCTACTGTTTGTGGATTCTTGGTGTTGGGCAAGTGGCATGGGGAGGAGGGAGAAAGAGGGGTAATGCTCCCTGGTTAGCAAAGCATTTGACACCCCATGGTTGGTGCTTGCTGTCTTCTTGTCCCCTGGAGCTGCACCCTGCAGTGGCTAGGGGTTTTAAGGGCAGGCAGTCACCAGTATAAGTTCTCATGCGTCAACCCTGTCCATTAGTAGGTTTCAGAGTGAGCAGTGGACAGGATCTTGCTGCAGAAGGGGAAACTGAAGCAGTGGCAAGGCTCAGCTTGGGGCTGATGCATGACATGATGATGATGGGGGAGCAGATTTGCTCTGAGAGCTCCAACACACACTACACAGCCTTGGTTCAGCTCTGACTTGGTGAGGGAAGGAAAGGGCACTCCATGTTAGGGGGACCCTGTGGAGGCTGGGGGGAGATCTAAGCACTTCAACACCTCTCCTGGACCTGGTCCTGAAGGAATCCCTGCACCATGGCCTCACTGTGGAGGGGTGTCTGTGCTATATCACATGTATGCTGTGGACATGCAGTAGTCCCCATATGGGCTAGCAAGCATGCAGACTGATGCAAAACACACTGCAAACCAGCTCATGTCTTGCAGCCTCATTAGCCTGTACATTATAATGAGGGAGCCAGCAGAAAGCATGGAGAGGGATGTCACCACTGTGCAGGGACAGAAATGGCTCATGCAACCAGGGAATTCCTCTCCCCTTCAAGACCCCAGCCCTCTTGGGCTTTGTCAGCTGTAGGAGACTAGCTCCATCCTGTAACTCCTTTCTCAACTTCTGCTGGCCCCATACCTGGTGACCCCAGTGCATCCAGCCCATCTCCTCTGCAAAGAGCCCAGGTGACTACAGACACCCTGGGTGCAGGAGGAAAGAAGCCATCCTCTGTCACAGTTTTGAGTGAGTGTGAAGCTTTGAGATGGGGGGGGGGATCACAGTGCTGCTACAACCCCCATGACCACCCACTGTAGAGAAGAGGGACTTGGCAGTTGTGGCAAGCACTGCCACATGCCACGGGCATCTCTCCCAACTTGCTTCTGTTTCTAGGGACTAAAAATGCCCCCGGTGCAACATCTGGTGAGCCAAAGTCAGCCTGAACAGATGATTAAGGTGGAGATACAGGAGTAATACAGGAATGTTATCCACCCTGCTGGCTGGCAGTGTCTAAGGGTATCACTGAGGTCTTAACTACCCCTCTCCCAGCATCACACAGATCACATAACCATGAGGTTGGGGGCTGAGGGTAGTGGAAGTGGTTCTGTTCATACCCCCTTTTGTATTCTGTGTTCCCCCCACAATGCTGAAGAGACCCTCCCTCAGCCTCTGCACTTGTGATTTTGCCCATTCTTATCCCCACACTGAGACTGTCCTGTTCCCAGGGATGTCTGCAAGTCCCCAGGTCTCACTCACCCAGTGGCCCCTAAATGACCCCTGGTGGTAGGTGCTGCCTGCAGGACACTCTCCTGGTACACCATAGCCTCCAGTGACCAAGGTCATGTGGGCAGGGATAAGCAACCAATGGACTGAAAGTGGTGGGTATCACCTCTATCACAGATTCCCAACAAGGACTCTGGAAGCACCATGTTTGACATGCCCTCTGGCCCCATGGAATTGTATTTCGGGGAGAGGAGGAACAGCTCTGGCCATACCCCACATCCCTGACATCACAGGTGTATTGGTTTTGTATGGCCTGGTTTTTGGAAGTGGAGGGTGGCTTCTGTGAGAAGCTGCTAGAAGCTTCCACCATGTCTGGCAGAGCCAATTCCTGATGGGTCCAAAGATGTACATGCCGCTGGCCAAGGCTGAGCCAATTACAAATGGTGGTAATGTCTCTGTGATAATGATGCCTTGGAGTGGCTACCTAAAACAGAGGCTAGACAAGATTAAGGGAATAAAGTGGGTATTTATTAAAGGCCTTCAATAGGTACACCTTGGGCAGTCAGAAGCCCCCCAGAGGCTACACCCAAGACAGACGATGGTCATGAGTTTTTCAGACCAGTTTGGTCAGAAAGTTTGGTCCATTTACATATCAGGGGTTAATCCTCCAATTACAGCTTCAGGTAATGAAGTCATATACTCCCAGTTTGCTCCCCCCCAACTCACTTTTTTTTATATTTTTCAGGGCCTGAGGCAGTAGAGTGTCCTTGAGTTACAGGCCTAGAGGAATTGTTTTGTCTGAATAAAACAGGAGAACAGTAGCTGACAAGCTATGGAGTTTTAGAGTTATACACTAAAGCAGTACAGGATTTGAAAAATATAAAAGCTAAAATCCTAAGGCATCAATAACATATTTAAGAAGAAATTGAAACAAAGGTTGTTACACAGTTTTAATTGCACCCAGAGAAGAGCAGGGTGAGCATATGTGAGATGAACAGCTATGCATGTGAAGAAGGAGGGGGAGGAGGTGCTTCAGGCGCCAGAGCTGAGATTCCTCTGCAGTCTGTGGTGAGGACTATGGTGAAGCAGGCTGTGCCCCTGCAGCTCATGGAGGGCCATGGGGATACAGACATCCACCTGCAGCCCATGGAGGAGAGCCACGCTGGAGTGGGTGGATGCCTGGAAGAGGCTGTGATCCTGTGTGACACCTGTGGAGAGAGGGGCCCTGCTCCCAGGCTGGAGCTGCCTGTCTTTGGAGAACTGCCTCCCATGGAACAGTGACCCATGCTGCAGCAGTTTGAGGGGTACTGTCGCAGTTGAGACGAACACAACATGACATTCCAAGGTTCATGCGGCAACTTTATTGTTCACAACTCACATTTATATGGTGTGGATGCTGAATGTGAGAAATCAGACAGCAGCACAGTGTCTGTGTGAAACTAAGTCACATAATTTTCTCATACTGGCCTGAGATATTGTGGCCTGAGAAATTGTGAGGAGGAATTCAAACAGTCCTTGGAGAAAGTAAAACAACCTTTGCAGGTGTTGTTTGTCTCCCTGTTATTTACTTGCAAGAAACTATTGAGGGGTGTTGTTCCTAACTGTCCAATGATGGTGATGTGTTGGTTTGCTGCCCAATGAAACTTTATTCTCTCAGAACTGTCTATAACAGAGGATTTCGAAGAGTAAAGAATGCTCTCACTTGCTAATGAGCTGGAGAGTCTTGTGTCATTTCTACCGCCGTTCCTAATTAGAGCAACAATATGGTTTTCAAAAATCGCTCATTTGATCCCAATTGGCTAGAAACTTGTTACCACCCAGTTCACTGGCCAATAGCTGCCTGCATACGTGCTCACCAAAGATTGGTTGGCATCCTTTCCTTACAGTTAAGTCTTTATGCTTTCCAGTGCCTTCTTCCTTAAAGATGTTTACTTCTTTTCTTTCATGAGTATAGGCTGATCAAGTTAAGGTCAGGGTGACTTGTGTCTGTTAGGCCTTCAGGCCAGCTGTTAGCCATCACAGGGTACTGTTTCCTGTGGGATGGACTCACATTGCAGCAGTTTTGGGAGGACTGCTGCTGGTGAGATGGAGCCATGTCAGAGATGTTTGCAGAGAACTGTCTCCCGTGGGAGGGACCCCACGGTGCAGCAGGGGAAGGACTTCTCTCCCCGAGCAGTGAGAGAAGCTATGGGTGATGAACTGACCATAATCCCCATTCCCTGTCTTCTTGCACCACTGGGGTAGGTAGTAGGGCTGGGAAAGAGTGAGGGGTGGGGGCAAGGTATTTTTAAGGTTTTATTTTACTTCTCATTATCCTGCTCTGATTTTGTTAGCAATAAATTCACTTTAGATCTCTAATTTGAGCCTCTTTTGCCCCTGATAGTATTTAGTGAGTGATTGTCTTGGTTTGAAAGACAGGTTTCTGCCTAGGAAGTCAAGAACCTCCCTTGGAATGGAAAAATTACCTCATTGTGGACACAGTTTGTGGTGATTGGGGATGGGGCTGTGGCTGAGCCTCATCCCTAATGGGCTACAACTGTGTAGGACAGGTGAACAGTATTGAAGGCAAAGAAACATGGAATGCTGAGGTGTACCTGACCAATCACAGAAGGGCAGAGAGGGCACACAGGTATGATGCATGTAAGGTGAAGGGTATAAAAGGTACTGAAGAACAATAAAATGCTGATGCCTGAAGCCTTCTTTGGTGTCAGTCATACCTCCTTTGTCATCTGGTGATGCTGACATGATCCTGGGGTGATTCGGGCAGATGACTGCCAACCTAAGAGCAGTGAGACAGTGGAATCCAGCCGGAAGAAGCCGAGCTAACCAAAAGCCTGAAGACAAAGCCAGGCGGACCGAAAGCCTGAAGAAACAAATGCACCAACCCCAGATGGGCAGCTGGGTACATAGAGATGGGGGCTCAGATATCAGCAGAGGAGGAATTCATATTGGACACTGATGCGAATTCTACAGAGGAAAGGTAAAATGTGTGAGAAGCGGCCACTATGCATTTTGTTTTTTTGGTGTGGATGAAATGGTGTGAGAATGAACGCACAGACTGCCTTCTTTGTTGAAACATGGGAAGAAGCAGGGCAGGGAACACAGCTACATTGAGGGATGAGACAGTTGCAGGGTTGCTTACAACGTGGCATTTAGTTTGGGATGCTTTGTTACAAATACAAGCCTATAGAGAAGCGGCACTCGCCGCCATCGCCACCATTCTCCCCATTCCGGTCGCAGTTGCCGCTCCAGCAGCCGACTCCCCTGCTACAGCTGTGTCCCCTTTGTCTCCTCCTCCCTCCACGACTGCTCCTTCTGGTAAGGGTCCTGTTCTACTGATAGCACCCGAGAATTGCCCTCTCCCTCCGGACACTGATGATGACATTCCAATGTCTCAGGGGGAAGTGCTGGCCGGGTCTGGCCACGGCGGAACTGCCACGGCATTTTTGCCTGCATGGGTTGCTGAGAAAGGGTTACCGGCTGCTGCGGCTTCCCTTGGCAAGCAGCCGCCTCCGGCACTACATAGGCGGCGCAGAGCTAACCAACGTGCGCTGTTGCCACAGATGGAGCAGGGGCTGCCGAGCCCCGAGGAGAGTTGGCAGGGTTGTACCAGCAACATCGAATGGCTCCTGTCTGTGCTCTACAGCTGATAAACCTCTGTGGCGGAGGCTGGGCGAAGGCTGTAGATGGGCAAGCACAGTCCCCGCAGGCAAAAGCCAATGGCACATCCCTTTCACAACCAGAGCATGTTTTGATAGATTAATCGGGGCCAGCAGAGTTAAAGGAGGTGAGATGTCCGCCAACCGCCCCTCCACTGCAAGATATACTTACACCAGAACCAGTGGCCATTCCGGTAAAAGGGGCAGATCCAAAAAGATTTTGGGCAAAATTGTATGAACAAGCATGGGAGGCAGGGGAGTTAGACTTGGCAAATCAAATTCTAGCATGTCCCGTGATCCAAAATAATGGCAACAGTCCAGATAAGTGGGAGCCTTTTCATCAGTGTAGTCAAAGACTTAAGAAACACAGTGATGCAGCATGGGTTTACTTCTCATTTTGCTCAGTCTATGCTGTGAGGTATCTATACTAATGAGTTAACTCCCTTTGATTGTTGGCAGATAGCACAGATTTGCTTCTCCCCAACTCAGATGTTGGTTTTTGAGTCACAGTGGAGACGGTTAGCAAATGAGGTCACCTTAAGTAATTTAAAACGTTCTCAGGATGACCCTCACTTTGGAGCAGGTCTGCCCCTGCTCATGGAGTCCCTCCAACTAACACCCGGCAGCTCCAAGCCAGACTGCACCCCTTAGTGCTACAGCAAGGGAAAGAGCTTGCATTTCTCACGATGCAACATGTACCAGATATAGGGGCTCCTCATCAGTCATGGACAACAATTAAACAGAAGCCTAGTGAGCCATATATTATGTTTATAGATCAGCTTAGAGAGACAATTGAGAAACAAATTGATAATGTAGCAGCCCAAGAAAGTCTGCTTTTGCAGTTGGCTAAAGTTAATGCGAATGCAGAGTGCAAACGAGTCTTATTGCCACTGCAGAATCCTATGATGGTAGATATGACTGAGGCTTGCAGCAAAGTCAGAACAACACAATATCAGATGGAGCAGCTTGCAAAACAAGTTACTGCAGCTGTGCAAATCTCCAAAAGTTGTTTCCAATGCAGTCAAAGAGAGAATTTCAAGAGGAATTGCCCTAATCAGCCTGGTGGCTTTTCAGTGCCAGGGAACGGCAGGCAATGCCCTGTCAGGCCGTGTGCACACTGCAGCAGACTGGGACATTATACCAGACAGTGCCATTTTCAGTTTGATAGCAAGGGACGAGCACTGCCACCCAGAGGGCCGCCAGGAGCTGGGAATACATCCAGCTACCCCTTCCAGGCTTATGCGGCACACTCAGTGCCAGAACCGAAGGAAGTGCCGGGGTGGATGTCATCACACCTGTCTCAGTCACCATAGGCAACACCAAGGTACATGAAATACCGTTAGAAGCTTTTGGACCTTAAGTGCATTACTGGTGGGACATTCAAGTGTTACTTTGCAAGGGCTGTTTGTGTTACCTGGAGTTATTGATGTGGACTATCTTGGGCAGATTTGTGCCATGGTGTGAATGCTGTCACCCCTAGTCACCATTCCTAAACAAAGTTGTGTTGCTTAAGATATATATATACACACACATATGTCTATATGGATTCATAATTTGGCAGATGAATAATATAAGGAAGGAAATGAGTCACAGGATATTCCTATTTTCTTTTTCATTACATTATTTTTCTGAAATGTTTCTCTACAAAAGGTGGTTTGCACTCATGCACTGATCCAAAACATCTTGAATAAACCCTAGATCTCAGTTAAAGGTGAGAGGAATCAGGAATTTCGAAGTCACTATAATGCATTTGTAAAGATCTGGTGTTAGAAAGGTGCGGTTAGATTAGTTGGTCTCTTAAGAAGGGACAGAAATAGGTCATTGGAGGCGATAGGAAAACAGGGAAAAGTATGAAGGATACTAAGAAAGCTGTGATGTCTCAATGTGAAGTCCCTCTTGCAGATACCTTTTGCGATGCAAGTACCTGGTGCAGAATCTGTTGAAAGAGAGGCTGGAGGGTTTGGATCTGCAGGCACCCCCAAGGTCTTTGGACCCAAATGGTTACTGACTCTAGACCTAATAGGAAGGGTTATTTAAAACTCGTATGAGGTTTTCCCCTCCCCACCCCCCCTGCAAGTAACTGTTGCTGGTATGATTGACACTGGGGAACATGTTACTATTACTTTGAAGAAACAGGGCCCTTTTACTTGGCCCACAGTAATCTCTGCAGCAGTGGCAGGAGTTGGAGGAACAACTGACAGTTGCCAAGGTCTGGTACCTGTGAGGCTTGTTAATCCTGATGGTCTGTCCTTATGAAATCTCAGTACCTTTAGATTTGAAGGGATGTGATTGACTCCATGGTACAGCGACACGCTCCCTGGAGGCATTTGGGAATGGAAATCTTAGACCAAACTGTTGAACCTCAGATGGTGACTATTCTGCATTCTATACGAACGTTGAATGACTTGCAAAAATTGCTAGGCACAATTAATTGGATCAGACCCTCCTTCAGCTCTATAATAGGTCCTCCTGTCATTCAGTTCCTGTGAGTACATTGAGTTTGATACAAGGTTTTCTAACTAATTTTTTCCTGAGCTTGAATTATCTAACTAGCAGCTGCATTTTTGACTTTGCAAAAAGAAATTTGTCCTTACTGATTACAGAGCATCAGACTTAAGTCTCTTTTCACTTCTATTATTTTTGTCAGCCCTTAAGCTTTGTTTGTCTGTTTATGACAGATTCATAACATTCCTCTGGTCTCATCCCCAAAAGTTGCTGAGAGACAGATTGACATGCATGGAGGAAAACTATTTTCAGGAAATACTAATAAGTATACAACAGTACAGGTACTGCAATTGTGTGAAATTGCAGTATTTGTAATTAAAAAATAGTAATTCTGGTTGTATACATATTAGCACAATAAAAGTTTTACCGTTCTAAATTTTCTGTATTAGACTGTGTGCAGAAAATGGAATAGAGTAACACTGGATAATTGTATAGAAAATTGAATTTAGAGCCCGGCTTTTTATGGCAAAGATAACTGCTTCCTACATTTTCTTCACTTTGCAGAAGGATTCCAGCTCCGCAGAATGTTTTTTTTTGCCTTTAGCTTCTGTTCTTAAGAAGGTATTTTTCCTCCATCACTTCCCATGTTTTGAAAACCTGGGTATACACTATGTGTCCCAGCCCTTAAATGAGCAAGTAGAAGCTATGTTGTGCGAGTCCTGTGTAAATGCATCCACAAAGTTTCAATACTGGACTTGTGTAAGGAAGAAGCTGTTTAACGGAATGTCTTTCTGATGTTCTCTTCTGAGGATTTTATTAAAAAAAAGATAACAGGCTATTATTACTGTGTAACATTGTGTGTATTAGATGAAATTATTATTCTTAAGACACTTTTCAGTGTTGTTGAGAATGCTATTTCCAATTAGCAGTTTACTTTTTTTGAATTCTGATACTAGTAGTGGCCTCACATTGTTTTTCATACAAACTTGCCCTCTGAAAAGTTTTGGCTTGCTATTAGCTGTGAGGTATTAATCAACAGATAAAAATTATGACTTTACTGTTAAGTTTAAGCAGGAAGAGTTCCTTAACTGCAAGAGATGAGACTCTGCAAAGCTTTTTCCTTGTTGTAAATGGGAACATATAGACTCTATCTTATCTTTGTATGTTACTTTATGAAGTTGTATAGTTATTGTTGTTTTAAAGTTGTATAGCTATTGCTAGAATTATATAGCTGTTGATTTTGTTAATATCCTAATATATGGCCTTTAGCTTATTCTTGTATGTTGTTTTATAAAGTTTTACAGCTATTGATATTGTCAATCCTAAAGATGTCTTTCTAGAGATGCTGCACTTTTTTCATTAAAAAAAGGAAAGGGTGAGTTGTAGGGGGACACAGAGATAATGCTGAAGGCAATCTTGCCCCTGATAAATTGCAGCTGTGCCAATTACCAGAGTGGGAACAGCCTTGCCCTCAGAGCTATGGATGGGAGTTACATTATGAAAACAAGTACAAAAGTGCACGAGGGGAAGCGTTGAAAAAAACAAGACAAAAGGGAGAGAAGCAGCAAGCGGAGACATTGCTTCAGCAGATAGAAGAACTGAAATTACATAAGACCAGCAATAAAAACTGAAAAAGGAACAAGAGAATATACTAAAGCAGCAGTGGGAGCTAGAGACAGAGTAGTTCTATTATTCAATACAATGTGTTTATTTGCTGATGAAACATATGTGTTGTGTTTGTGAATTGCAGCTATTAATCTTTGTTAATATTCCATAGGCATAAGTATAAAGACTTTGACAGTGTTTGTTAATATCCCATAAGTATAAAAACTTTGATGGTATGTGATGTAGGTTTGGAGATTGAATTAAGGTCAATACATGGACGCATTCTAGAGTTAGTGAAACCTACATAAAAGATACTTGTACCATGTTTGCTATTTCTTCTGCAAGGGCCCTGTAGAAGGATGGTAAACACTGCATTTATTTAAAAGAAGGAAAAAAAGGGAGGAATTGTGGGCACACAGTTTGTGGTGATTGGGAATGGGGCTGTGGCTGAGCCTCATCCCTAATGGGCTACAACTGTGTAGGACAGGTGAACAGTATTGATGGCAAAGAAACATGGAATGCTGAGGTGTACCTGACCAATCACAGAAGGGCAGAGAGGGCGCACAGGTGTGATGCATGTAAGGTGAAGGGTATAAAAGGTTGTACTGAAGAACACTAAAATGCTTATGATTGGAACCTTCTTTGGTGTCGGTTGTGCCTCCTCCATCACCCCATTCCCTCCAAATTGTTATAACTATGCTATTATAGGGCTCACAATCAAAGATATAGGAAAAAGAATAACAGTTCTTTACCAATATATATATGTATAACAAGACAAACCAAACAGCAGCAAAAACAAACAAGAAAAGAGACCAAATAACAGTCTTCTCTTGGCCAGCAAGCACTTTCCCCTTTGGTGCAGTTATGCTCATATCCAGCAGGGGAACTGTTGGCTCCCAGCCAGGCAGGACAGGTACGATGATTCCCCCGTGGCTCTCCAGATGGTAATGGCAGCTCAGATGGTGGAAGAGATAGAAAAGGGGCTTCCTTTGCCAACTCATGGGAAGCAGCCAGTCTCAGTGTCACTTGGAAAGCTGAATAGACTTGTCTTGGGGTTATGTAACCAAAAAATGTTTATTCTATTCCATCTGTTGAAACCGGCTGGGGAGGTGTAACTCCAGGGGAAGTATCTCTTCTTATCTCTTGTAACTCCAGGGGGAAGTGGGGCAGCTGCCTTCTTATGATGGGCCAGCTGTTAAAACCGCATAGAGCATTGTTCCTTATCTCTTTCCACCCTCCGGGGGATATCTTTTGGTAATGGGCCATTAAGGCTCATCAATTACATGACACATTACATCATCCCATTGTGAGATGCTCCACCCAGTGGGGGGAGCCAAACCATTCCTACCCAGATAAAAACTGAGACGTAGGGACACCAGGCATCTGGTTTTCCACTGGATTCCCAAAGGAAGACTGGACCCATCTTGCCATTACTGGGCCCTTTTTTCTACAAGGATCATCTCTACTCCAACAGAACTACATCTGCCACTCCAGGAGGGCTTACTTTGGACTGCTTCCAACACCCTGACCAACAGGGTGTCAGGTTGTATTTCTGACTCTGTCAGGGTTTCTAGGATTTTCTGTGTGTTTTGTTTTCTTGGTTTTTTGTACTACTACATTTGTATTCTTAACATTTCTAGTAAAGAACTGTTATTCCTATTCCCAAATCTTTGCCTGAAAAGCCTTTAATTGCAAAATTATAATAATTTGGAAGGGGGGGGTTACATTCTCCATTCCAAGGGAAACTCCAGCTTTCCCTGGCAGATACCTGTCCTGCCAAACCAAGACAGGACTGTAGCAGGAATCTCGGAGCAGCAGGCTGGAACAGCAGAGGCAAGCACACATGGGGTGGCAAACAAAGTATAGCAAAAACTCTGAAGTCGTGGCAGAAGCTGCAGGGGTCTGGGCAGACATGGGGTGTCAAGTTAAAATGTAGCAAAAAGCCCTGTAGCCGCAGCAGAAAATAGTGGGGCTGGGTGGGGGATTGCTCCTTTGAACAGCTCACTGGTGATGGCTGGTCCCAGGGTCAGGCCATTGTGCAGAGGGAGCAGCCCGGCACAGAGTGCTCTCGGGTCCCAGTATAGCACACACCATCTCTGGGCTCCCAAGCAGCCGAGGGGCAGAGAAGCAAGCCCTAGTCACAGTGATGAAGGAAAAAAAAAGAAAGAAACAGGCAAAAACCACAGGGCAATATGATATCCAGTCAGACGCCCAAGATGTGTGGCTCCTGAGTTGATTGCCCCCACTGGAAGGAAGCAGCAGTCCCTGGCCCCCAACCCTTGTAGGATCCCAGGCTGCCCCTCACCCATCACGATACTCCCGGAGCCAGGGGAGGCAGTGACCATTCTGGACACAAATTATTGACAATTGATAGAGAGATGGGAAGACTGATTCAGTGATCAGAATTTGATTTTACTCAGGTTTTCCAAAGGCTTATATACCATTTCAGGAAAGTTAATAATTTTCCACTAGAATAATTAAGTTAAAAGAGCATACAAACAACTTATGCATTTACAACATCTTTCTTGCAGGGGGTTGATTGAATCTCTCCTCTTCCCGTAAACAGGTTTAATCCCATCTTCTGTAATCTTCAGAGTTCTGTTTGTTCCTGCCATGGCATCCTGGTTATCAAACCAGTCATGCTAATTAAGTCTGTCTCTCTGTCTTGTGTATTCCCACAACAAAACAAAAAGAAAACCAAAAATGAATATGGGATATAAACGATTCCCAAGACAGCTATCTCTGCCCATCCTTATCTCAACTCATGAACCCTTCATTAAAATTTTTCTCCTCTGTCCAGCTGCAGCAGGGGAGTGTGGCAGGATGTCCCCTCTCTACCACAGAAAGCTTATCAGCTCTGTCCATCAGCTGGTGCATAGCTCTGGACATTGTCCCCCCTCACATGAATTGGTGAGATAACCTAGGCCAGACAGATGTCTGGCAGTGAGTTGTCTGCTGCCTGGGAGGTGAGACCCCCAGCTGACAATGAACATCCCTTGCCTTGAGAGCTAGATGTAGAGAGAGAAGCCAGGGATCTCTGACTGAAAAGACACTACAACTATAAAAGCTACACAAATTTTCACAGAGGTAGAAGTCTCCTACACATTCCCTGGAAACATGGTGGGCTTCTGCCCAAAGCTTGGCCACATCTTCGTGGTTACTTTTCCGGAAATTGAGACCAAAAGATTTTATGTATGTACCATCAGAAATCGGATGGTAAGATACATTGAATCCTAATCTATACTATTTCTTCGCTAGCTGTAATATAGGTACCTTATTATCATGCACTGAATTGTTTATCTACTAGTAGTGGTTCTTTTGTTTATCTTGTGTAGTAAGTGATCTGTTAAATCATGTCTATTAAATAAATAATTCATTTTGTAATAGACCTAATTGGCCATGTCCTGGGGTGACTACATGATGCTTGTATCCTCAATCATATGTTCTTTTTATGCTGGATATTAAATTCTGCACCTTTAAGACTGGTTCTGAGAGTGAAGGAGGAGAGAAGAAGCACGGAGTTTGTTTTCAGAAACGGCACTTGCTCCCTCGCATTGTTTTCTCTCTCACAGACTGTGTTGTCTGTAGCACGGACGGACAGTGGGAGAGAGCTCTTCTTTGCTTTTTAGTTAGTTTTGTTAGCTTAGGCAGAATAGTTCCCTGGACTGTGTTTTTTTCTTGGAGCTGTTCAAACATGCTCTGGACCGAAAACCCAGAAAAAACACCTGGAGCTTACACCTGTGGCCCACCGGGGCCTGGGCCGCAGCATTTTCCAGCACTGGAGGGACTGATAAGAGACTGAGAGCTGAGCTACAACCCACAAAAAGGACTTTCTGAATTTGCCATCTCTTTAAAAGAGTGAGTGGTTTTATTGTTTAATATTATTCATTTTCATGCTTGTGAATACTTTGCTTGTTTAATAAAGAGTTTTATTCCACTTTTGTCCAAGGAAATCTTTTCCTTTACCAGTTGGGGGAGGGGCTGCTTGAATTTGCTTTTCTAGAGGGATCCCATTTGGAGGTTTCCTCACAAAATTTTGCCCTAAACCAGGACAAGCCATTGTTAAGAACTTGCGAGTGAGAGTGATTTTGGGATGCTGGCCACCTCAACAAAGCTACTGTCCACTACCAGAGGCCTGGGCAGAGGCAAGGACTTGTGCAAGCTCTCCCCACGCCATTCATTACAGGGAGTGAGTGAGCGGCTTTTCATGGGTGGCTGGAATTCGGCCACGACAACAGGACACCCCCACCTGTAATTTTTGTGTTGCAGAGAAATACAGAACAGTTTTTGTCAATGAGGACAAATACATCATATGGAGAGTGGGTTCCTATAACAGCACAGGCTGGAAAAAGCACTCTTTCTATCTCTCCCTCCTGCCCAAGACAGGTCCAGTCCCCCCAACAGACTGGTTGCTTCTCCTCATCCTTACACTTGCCATCCCTCTGCTTGCAGAGGGAGGTGGCCACTGACGTGTTGCACAAAGCTTCTCACAGGATCACAGCTTCTCATAAGATCAATATTCACTTAGTCCATCACAAATACCTTTGCTTCAATCCATCTCCCCAATCCATATTGTAATAGATGTGATTATAAATTCGTGCAATTAAAACATAGAAGGAAGTTATAGCAGATGATAGAATGTATATTTTCTATAACCCTGTGAGTATAAAAAGTAACCTTGATTCCCAGACTGGGACAGGCGTTCACCAAATACCAGGACATGCTTTGTATACAAACTAACATCTCGATTTACACCAGAAAGGAGGGTGGCTTGCCAGGATGTAGCTCCTTGAGCTAATCAGTTCTTGGGCACCCGGACCATCAACCCACCATCAACCCACCATCAACCCACCGTCAACCCACCGTCAACACATCGACACCCATTTCGAGGGTGGACCCTGCATTTGACGACATCATCATCCCAAAGGAGGATTCCTGGAAGGTCCTTTAGACTTGGCCCAGCACCAGGAAATCTGTTCAGGGTTCATCATCAAGTGAAAAGACTGGGTTTGAATTTGAAAAACACAATGCCTCTGCTGCCGGGAGGCACAAAATACAGTATAAGAACTCAGACTCAAACCCCAGCAAATCGTGGAACAGTGCGAGATAGCAATCCTGCTGTCAGTCGGCTGTTTCACCCAACATTCGAATGTTGTTCCCTGTGGCTGTCCCAGATAGATTTAAAATGGAAAAATAAAGCTTATTATTTTTCTGTCCGATTGGCTGGTTGATCATTTATAACAGATTGGTGCCGTGACTCGGATATAATCGTAGTGCTGTGGGAACCCCTTTGTGCGGGAGGCGCCCCACTGATTTTTCAGTGGCCCGACAGAGTGGGAAACCCCATAGCACCGATTGTATTCCAACCAAATTTAGGGAAGCCACAAAATAGGGAAAAGGCCCTAGGATCCAGGGAGGTAGAACTCAAAGAAGACCCGGAGAGGTCTTCGGAACCGCGGCAAATTTCCACTCATAAAACTCTACGTGCACGAAGAATCCACGCAAGAAAAGGAGCTGTAAGTATTGCTGGTTGAGTGGGGGTGATTGGGCGAGTGAATGAGACGTGATTTTATCACGCCGCGAGTGTGGACCTGAAGGTCGTGGTTCCAAACTCCCGCGAGGGACTTGGCCGGCCGACGGGGAAGTGCATCGGGACTCGTCAAGCCAAAACCTGGGGAGGTTTTGGGGACCGATCACAGGCAGCTAAAAAGGGAAGGTAACGTTCCTTGGGAGTTCGGGAAACTGGTAAACCTTTTTGGCTCGGGCTGGGTATAAGCCCACGGAAAATCCAAGAGAGGAAGTCTATAACCGGACGAAAAGGCCCCCGGCTCAGCTCGCTGGACGGGTAAGTAGTACGATGGGAAAAGACACTTAACTCACTTGGTGGGGGAGGTTAAGGGAAAACCCCCTAGGTTTCGGTAACAGGAATCACTCACAGAAAAACATAGAGGTAAGTATGGGGCAGAGAAAGAGCAGACCCCGCAAAGAAAAACAGGAGAAACATACTTTAGGGGAAGGGAGTAAGGCACCCGAGATTCCCCTGGAAAGCCCATTGGGGTGGATGCTAGAAAACTGGGAAGAATGCCCAAAAAGAAAGGGAAAATCTAAGGAAAAATGATATACTATTGCATGGAGGTGTGGGGAGGAAAAGAGATAAAGAACCATGTGATTTGGTCTGTGTTCGGCACTTAAAGGACCTGCAGAGCCTTAAGTGAATATGTGAGTAGTAAGAAACCGCAGGACCATGAGGAGAAAGAGTATACAAGATTCTGGGAAAAACCTAGGACTGGGTTGTTCACAATAAAAACTAAAAAGGGAACGTAGGCTTGCAGGGAGGAGTGGGACGCACTTAATAATCTCCCTCCCCCATACCTAGTACCTGTGCCACCGCGCATGCAGGCTCAGGCTTCCCCATCCACACTCCTGGGACACAGAGAAACAACGCAGAGGAGGCAGTCCGTCCGTCCCTCCCAATAGAAGCTCAAAACCCCAGAGGGAGCTACTATTGCAAAAGGGGGCACTTCAAAGGGAACTGCAGTGATGGAAAGTCAAAGGGGGTTTCAGGAGGACTGAGAGGGTCAAGGGCCTTTTTGGTAGGAAAATCCATAACATCTAAAAATCCCTTGATAAAATTTATAACCTCAAAAGAAGTACTAAAGAATATGTTATCTTGTTAAAACAAAGGAGTGTTAATCTGTTTCTGTTATCTTTGTGTGAGCAAAATGTGTGTGTTTGTTGTAGACCTTACTTGTATTTGTAGAAAAAGAGGGGGGTTTTGTGCAACTAGTGCTATAAAAAGTGTAGCAAGTAAAAAAAAAAGAAATTTTAGAAAAAAAAAAAATGAGTCAAAAAGAGAGGAGAAAGAAGCTAGGCACAGCCACCCCCGTGGCTATTGTCAGCAGCCTCACCAGTGCCTGTCCTAGCATCTGTCGTGCCCACCCTCCCCCTCCTTTTCCTGCTTTGGTTCGGACTGCCGAGGCTCCCACCTGTATCTTGCTGCAGCAACCCTTTTCTCTCTCGGCTCAGTCCTTGTTCCAACCCTAGCGCAGCTCGGGGTCCTATCTCACCTAATCTTGGTTGCTCTGCCTGCGGCATCAGTGCAAGGTTTTCCCCTCGAAGTTTTTTTTCTTTTCTCCTCTTTCTCGGCGCAGTTTCCGCCCCCCCCCCTTCTCTCTCTCTCTCTCTCCCCCTTCCCTTGTGCTCCCGTTCGGCCCAGCCCCACCCCAGCCCCAGCGTGGGCAGGGCTGTGTCTCGCCTGGTCCCGGTTGCTCTGGGACCAGCACGGCGGCGTTCGTGCTGGGTTTGCTCACCCAGCCTTGCTAATTTCTGTCGTGAGGGACGCCGCGGCTGCCTTGCAAACCTAGAAATTCTGTCTGTCTCAAAATGCAAGGTCTGTGGCAAAGCTGCCAGATGCCCCGACGGTCACCTAGCTCTCACCAGGAGACCCCTGTCCACACCCTAGGGGCAGTCCCAAGCCCCTTTTTGCATCTCATGTTTCTAAAAGACTTAGCTTAGGGGTCCCGATTTTCCCCTCCCTGCCTTTGAAAAATTAATCCATAAAACAAAGTCTGCTCTTATACCTGTAATAAATAATCCTTTTTGATACAAGAAGGCTAGCTAGGACCCAAGAAATGTCTCAATTTACAATTATATCCCAAAAAGAACAAAGATTTAATTTTCTTAAAAATATTCTAATATTTAGAAAGCATGCATCAAACCCAATAGGATGTAAATGTAAGTAAAAAGTCTCAAGATTAAAAATGTCTTGCAAGGAGAAAATGTTAGAATGTTCCTCTAGGTAGTTTAAAGTACTTGTTTATTAAAAATAGTACATGTTTTAAAGAAAGTTTTGGAGGAGATAGAGAAAAATGGTTTGTAGATGGATCATCAAGGTGAAAAGGTGAAAAGGAAGAGAAAATCAGCGTATGCTATCATAAATGGAAACTCAAGCAAATTTTAGAGGCTGTCAGGGAGCCAGAAGAAATCTCAATTGTTCAAATAAAAAAACAGCAAGTAAGTATGCAGTTTCAAACCAAAAGTAACAACCTGGCAGATAGAGAGGCCAAAGTACCCTTGGAGTGAGGGAGGGAGAAGTCCAGGAATTTTCCCCAAAATCCTTCCAGAAGGGAAATAGAAAGTTTTGAGAAAATAAGCAAGAGATTAGAGGAGAGAGGGTGGAAATTACCTGATGGGAGAGAATTAAAGCAAAAGGATAATGCCCAAGAAATGTTAAAAAGACTGTATCAGCAAACTCATTGGCCCTAACTAAACAACTTTAAAAGAAATGCTTTGGAGGAATATATGAATTGGTAAACCAAGAAGTGCGGGGGTGTATGATATGCCAATGGGTGAATCAGGCCAAATCAAAAACAAACAACTTTAGGAAGATGCCCTGTCGCCTACCAGCCCTTTGAGAGAATCCAAGTGGACTTTTACTGATCTACCAAAGGAACTATAGAAAAGAGGACTAACTCCTTAGAGCGCCCCCTTGAGATTCACCATCCACAAGCCACAACCTGGGCAGAAGATGTTAATCAAAACCTGGAGGGAGGTCCCTCTTGGGAAGGTCCCTTTGTCATCCTTCTCAGCACAGATACAGCCATCAAAACTGCAGAAAAAGGCTAGACCCACGCGTCACGAGTAAAGAAAGTCAAGCCTCCAGACACTGCTTTGGAGTGGAAGGTGTCTTCATCTCCCAAAAACTTGAAGATCAGGCGGCAGCAGCACCATAAATGACTGAAGAGAATCAAATAAGTTGTTCTAAATCAAAATGTGAATGCTTTCCCTTTGTACATTTTAAGTGTGTTTTACTGTAAACATATTTGAGTGACTCACTGTTGGGGAGGAAATTGACCAAAGGGTCTGTGCACTAAGTGTTTTGAGAAGGAACAAAGAGAGAATTAGCCTGCTAGCATTTGCAACCCTCACCAAAATTCTAGAATTCGGTTCCCCAGACTAGTATTTAATACTCAGAAAGGGGACAAAAAGGAAATTAGATGCCAGGGCAAAGGTTCTAGAAATTGAGTGCAGAAGGACCACAAAGGTACCTTGCCAGTCAGATACGGTCAAATTGTCCAAGTGGGGTGTTTGCAAACAGAGGTTTACAGCTCAAACTACTAGAGCCCCTGAAGTATACACCTGCTGCCGAGAAGATGGTTTACCCCGCCATGGGTGGCACCCCCACGGGCGAAGGGCAAGGCAGAGGGGTATTCCTGTGGGGAATCATAATCCTAGTAGTCTCGAGCCAAGCCACATGCCAAGGGGACGGGTTGAACCCCGAGAACCTGCAGAGGCAAAAACCCCTTACTGAATGTGAACAGTGCCTGAAGGTGGCATTTAAAGGACAAGCAACTGTAAAGACCGTAGAATACCATGCTCAATTTGACTGCCAAGAGGGAAAACCAAAAGAACATTGTTCTTTTAATGGCACTCAATTCAAAGTTTGTGAATTGGAAAGGGGGGTGGTGTGTCACAACCCGATGGTAGACCCTAGAGAAAGCCTGTCCAAAAACACAAATAAAAACTCCTCCAGTCACTTTTTGCACAAACGTGAAATAAGGGAAATACCACCTATCTCGGTGTGTGACCAATACAACTGGACGGTCTAGATAGGAGGGAAAAAGAAATCCACTTTTTTGGCATACTATCAAGTCCATAAGCTGTGTTATGATAAAAGTAAATTGGAAATCTGTACTATGGGAGGAAAATGTATTAAATGGGAAAGAATCTAAATCATGAAGCAAAATCTTTTATAGGCAATGAACCCATAGTACTAAACCTCCTCAAAAATTATGACAAAAGAATCTGTTTGCAAAAACCTTTTGTTTCTCAAAGAATGAGGAAGGGCTAACCCAAAAAGTAAGGTACAAATGCTAACCTAGGAGCTGAAAAGGCAAGAAGCAAAGGCAAAGAAAAGAAAAATGGAGCAGAAAAGGATGATAAGACTGCAAGCAGTGGTAGAAATTGTCTCAAATCATACTTCAGAGGCCCTAGAATTGTTAGCCAAACAGCACTCCCAAATGAGAGCCTTTGTATATCAAAACAGATTGGCTTTGAACTATTTGCTAGCTGAAGAAGGAGGGGTCTGTGGGAAATTCAATGAATCAAAATGTTGCATAGAAATTGATAACTATGGAGAAACCATCAAAGGATTGGCAGCCGATATAAAAAAAGTAGCCCATGTACCAGTTCAAAAATGGAACTCTATTCTCCAAGCCTCATAGTGGGATCAGCTGCTTGGACAAGGGGCCTGGTTGAAGAAAGTTGTATTTTTCATTTTATGTTCTGTGGCAAAAATGATGTTTCTACCCTGTTTGATTCCATGTTTAATAAGATTGATTCATTCAGTCGTTCAAGGTATGCAGATAGCAGCTATGCCCAATGACCCGAAACTCGCTAGAGGAAAAGCTAGCCAGGTTTCCAGGATCATGAAATTGAAGGAGAGAAGTCGGGCTGCTGAAGCATTAGAAAATTTGAGGAAAAATTAAAAGAGGAAAATATTGCATACCAGAAGTATTGTGAAAAAAAAAAAAATACAAGAAACTTCTGATGAATTCGATGAAGATTGGTATTAGAATAAAGTTTATTGGTGGTGGAAAAGAGGAAAAATAAAATTAAATATAAGCACGAATTTAATAGATTAATAAAAAAAGGTGGGGGATTGTAATAGATGTGATTATAAATTCGTGCAATTAAAACATAGAAGGAAGTTATAGCAGATGATAGAATGTATATTTTCTATAACCCTGTGAGTATAAAAAGTAACCTTGATTCCCAGACTAGGATAGGCGTTCACCAAATACCAGGACATGCTTTGTATACAAACTAACATCTCGATTTACACCAGAAAGGAGAGTGGCTTGCCAGGATGTAGCTCCTTGAGCTAATCAGATCTTGGGCACCCGGACCATCAACCCACCATCAACCCACCATCAACCCACCATCAACACATCGACACCCATTTCGAGGGTGGACCCTGCATTTGACGACATCATCATCCCAAAGGAGGATTCCTGAAAGGTCCTTTCAGACTCGGCCCAGCACCAGGAAATCTGTTCAGGGTTCATCATCAAGTGAAAAGACTAGGTTTGAATTTGAAAAACACAATACCTCTGCTGCTGAGAGGCACAAAATACAGTATAAGAACTCAGACTCAAACCCCAGCAAATCGTGGAACAGTGCGAGATAGCAACCCTGCTGTCAGTCGGCTGTTTCACCCAACATTCGAATGTTGTTCCCTGTGGCTGTCCCAGATAGATTTAAAATGGAAAAATAAAATTTATTATTTTTCTGTCCGATTGGCTAGTTGATCATTTATAACAATATTGTCCATGGTTTAAAGGAATATTCTATCATATTACAGTCTGTTACCACGGCTCACAAGACTTTCAGCCTAAAATGCCAAGACACCTTCTCTATCTCCTCATCACTTAAGATACAACTTCTCTTTCACTGGCCCAGGTATCTTCATACTGTCTCTTTAAATGTCACCCACTCTGACCTTTTCTCGGACTCTAGAGAGGATCAATGTTCTGCAAGTTTCCTCTTTGCAATGAAAGAGTTAATATCTTGCCCAGGGCCTGCGGTGGTCATGTGATCTTTGCCAGGTGGCAGCAGCTAGGATTTCAAAGCTAGGGGATGGGGAGGGCAATCAGGAACGGCAGCCAGGATCTCTCGCATAGCTGGGCTTTCCACTCCCCAACCCTCAGTCTCGTGGGGTGGGCCCGGCTCAGAGCTGCTCCCTGGGGCCCGGGGGACATCTCCCTTGGCCCGGGCCAGCAGCACCAGCAGCTGCTGGGGCCTGGGCAGGCCTGGTTGTGATATATGTTCTAAAATAAATTAGTGTATCAAGTATGTTATATGTTATAAAATAAAACTGTGCTACAAGTTTAAATTTCCAAAAATTGTAAAAGGCGTCTCCAGCCACTGGGACCCATTTGCAACTGTAAAGGCTCTCAGATAAATCGCAGGGCAAAACCAAAATTCACAACAGAAAGGATCGGGCTGAACAGATGTCTCGTCCATCATGGGTGGACCCGCCACTTCTCTGATGATCAATGCCTGATACGGATCTAGGTGGGGAGAACCCGGAGATTGCACAGATCAGCATCCCAATGCCCAGTTCCAGGAACCCAATTCAAGTCCTCAACCATGGCAGGAAAAGCTTTCAGAAACTCAACAGCGAAAGAAAGAAGTGTATGAATATGCACACTGGACAAAGACTAACAATGAAATTGCCTCAAGGAAGAAAAACTGTATAAAAACTGTACCCTGAATCCAAGAGCTTGTGGATGGAAAGGGGTCAGCTCCGTTGAGGCTGTCCCTGTGTTCACCCAACCGCAATACCCCGGGGATCGGTGTTGCATTCCTTTATTCTGGCTGATCCAAATTGATTTCAAATGGCGAAATAAAAATACTTGATATCAAATTGGCTACGAATCCTTTATAACACCGGTGAAGTGGCAGGATGTTTAGCAGCCACTCCAGCCTGATCGGACCGACACGGGGCTCTCTCTCTCTTCCCCTCCCCCTGCCCTGCAGCCCCGGGCAGGGCTGCCTGGCTCGGCCCCCTGCAGCAAGCAGGGAGCTGGGCTGGATTACCTCTTCTGAGGCCAGAAGAAAAGAGGGCAGTTTCCCAGGGATACCTCCAAATTTAACCCTGTGTGTGTTTGCAGAGACATATCATCTCTCTAGTGGCTATATTAGCTGTCAATTTTCATGCCTAGTCACTGATTGGTTCTTGAACTTCCCAAACTACCACACTAATAAATTAACCAAGGCAGGATAAAAAACCATTTTCCCCTAAAGTTTTCCTATCGCCCCCACAGAGGAAGCTGCATGATAAATACCTAGGTCTGCATAGGGACAACACCATCCCCACAAGGCAGCAGCTGCAGAATTGGCCTCAGGATTAGAACCTGCCAATTCTAGTTCCTCACAACAAACCCCAGAGTGATGGGGGGTTCCTCACAAGATAGGAGTTGCAGAATTGGCCTCTGGAGTGAAACCTGCCAATTCTGGCTTTTCACAACAAAACACACGAAAGCACAGGGACATGGGTCTCCTCCAAACAGGAGCCTTTCAGCTCCGCACAAAATCTCACATAGACAAAGGAATTAAATCCCCAAATCCATTTACCACAATTTCCACAATTCCCTCAGAGAAAGGTATGTTCAAACATCTAAGCCTATGGAAGAAACCACAATTTCCACAACCCCTTGAATAATCAAAATGTCTTTTTGGCAATATTCCTCCTTTAGGGATAAAATTCAAAATGGATCAAGAGGCCCCTGTGTCTACCAGGAAACGTACCTCCTCTTGATCCCGATCCACCTTAAAAGTTAACAAGGGCTCCAGTGTGGTGGGTCCCTGGTACAATGGGAGCCCCTGACACCCCTAATAATCCATCTCCATTGAAATGAATGGGCAAGGATACTCGCTCCTTTTTAATGCCTTTGTTAAGATCAGCTCTAGGTAGGGGGCTCGAGGGGCTGCGCACACCACCATTGCTCCCGATGGACGATGCAGAGAAGATCAGCTCTTCCACACGGCCGAGCTGGGGGCTTCCCTCTCGCAGGAGTCCTTGGAAAATCCCACTGATTCGTTGGAGAGCCTGGAGGAGTCTTGTGTAGAGGATACTTCTGAAGTTATGGTGACAAGCTGGAACTCAGGTCTGACTGGTGTGAGGCTCTCCATGGTTCTGCTGACTTAGCGTGGTTACTTTTAGTTTTTGGTTTGTGTTGGCTCGTTGTTTTTTAGGGGTTTTAAGTTCGAATCTTGTCCCACAAACACCTGAGGTCTTTTCATCTGCATGTAGGGCAGTGCCAGGTTTGTTTCAGTGGTTGCTATGGCCAGTCATGGTTGCTATGGCCGGGGTGGCAACAAGGACAGTTACAAAGGAAGGGGTTTCAGGTAATTAACATTTGACAGACAAAACATTTAGGGAAGGCATTTCTAATTACCATAACAATCAGTCTGAGCTAAACCGCAGAGAAAAGCCCCACCATAGGCAAGGCAAAACTAAACTTAGAAATTGTTATTTTGTTTCTTTACAGGTTTGAGCTAAACGGTAGAGAAAAGCCCTACTATAGGCAAGGCAAAATTGAATTTAGAAATTGTCACTCTGTTTCTTACATCCATTATCCTCTGGACTTCTTCCTCTTGAAGATCCAGCTGTTTTTGTGGACATTCCTGCTTCCAGTGTCTCTCTACCCTGCAGGTAGCATGCTGATTCTTTCCCAAGCGCTGTTTGGGTTGGCTCTCCCCTGCTGAGGAGGGAATGTCTCTGCCACTTCCCTGTGGCTGACCCCATCCTCTCTGCCCCGGGGGACCCCTTGGACCCTGTGGTTTATTCCTCCGGGGTTGTAAAAACTCTGCCTTTGCTTTTTTTCTCATCCCTTTTTACATACACTTGCTGTATCTTTCTAACCAGTTCATCCAGGGACTTAATCTGTCCTTCCTCTAGTCCCCCCTGCTACTGCCTGTGGGTACTCATTTTCCCACATCTCAAAACCATTTGTTTTTCCAGTTAACCAAAAAAATCTTTAAAAGAAAATCTGAGCCCCAGCTGCCCCATAGCCCCCACAGGCCCCCAGCCCATGCTCCCGGTCCCACACCTCTGTGCCTGGTCCTGCTGCTACTTGCCTCAACCATCTCTCCACACTCCCCTTCAACCAATCCTTTTCCAATACACCAACACTATCCGTCCATCCCCTGTTGTCAAGACTCCTCAACTCTCTTTATTGCCCCACCTGGGCATGGATTGTCGAGACCCCTTCTTGACTCCCCTTATTGCCCCCCCCCCGGCATGGATTGTTGAGACCCTTTCTTGACTTTCCCTTACTGTCCCCTTTGAGCATCCATGTCTTTAATTACTTCTGGGAGAATGTGTAAACCAACTCCACATTCTTCCAAGGGATTCTTCAGAGATATTTTGGGATCATCATCCCTTTTGCTGGGGCCCCTTCCCAGCCTTACCTTTGCTTCCCCCCATTTGTGCTGTTTTACTTGTGCTACCCCCCATGGGTGCCATCTCAGGTTTACTCCACAAAGATCCCCTTTTACTCACTGATGAGATTTTCAGTGGTCGTTCCCTGTGGACTCTTCATGGACCCTCCTGGTCTGCCATTCATCTGTCTCCTGGACAGTCTTGTGTGGGTTTGCAAGATTTCCATGTTTTAAAAAAAGGTTTTGTTATAAGTTAGTATAGCTCTAGTTACCCCATAAGGGCCCCTTGTCTTGGAGTTTTCTCTTATCATAAGTTGATAAGGGTTTCTGTGCCTCTCTGGTCTTTGCCCAGAGACTGTTTCCTATTGGTCCTTTCCCCATGATGCTCCCTGCCCATCCTCTCCTTCTCCCCCTGTCCATCATTAAGTCACTATCTCCAAGGTCCAGAACTTTCGAGGAGATTTGGACAGCAGTTGGCAGATTCCCCCGAGACCCCTCCCCAAATTACCTTGATTTGTTAGTAGTTAGGTAATTCAGTTGGCATTTGTTACTTTGCTTTGTTTTATTGGTTTGTAGTTTGTACCCACCCTTTGAGCCTGTCCTGGACAAAACCCCCCTGTAGCCTTTGTCCGAGGTCTCTCCTGAGGCATCGGGCAGGAGGTAAGGGGTTCCCCTGTGACTCCAATAAACCTCTGTCCCCCCCGACCCTCCGAGAGATCCCTCTTTCATTTACACCACGGCTGTGACAGCGAAAGTCCAGGTGCTGCTGAGCCAAGACTCACAAATCGGTCCTGTTGTGGCGTGTCAGAGCTGCTGGGAGGTCTAGCCGAACACCGGGCTGACCAAAGAGACACGCATACCAACAGTCTTGGGAACCCAATTGAACACCTGGTACTGGCTGCCACCAAGGGGAGCTGATCACCAAAACTGGGTGAGGCCTGCCTTCAGCTCTGCTTGCTGCCCACCACCCCTGGATGGTGGAAATATCCGGGACAAGAGCCCCCAAAATGTCAGGAAAATTAATCCACAAACAGCAGAGGTTTATGTCCAAAAAGGAGACAGAGGAGTCCTGTAACTTTATTTGAATAAAGGAAGAGACCTTTCCCATGTGGTGTCTCAAATTTTTAGAGGATGCAGCCTCCTTTTTATCCTAATTTCCCATCCCCATTTCCCTCTGTCTTTCCCCATTGGCTGAGGTACTTGAGAGCTACAGACTTCCTGAATTGCCTAATACCTAAGATCCCTTTCTAATGTATACCTCCCCTTTTTTTTTCCTTGTGCCAATCAGTGGAATTCCTGTGGAATTTATGGTTCTTCCCCTTATTTCTTTCATCTGTCAGTATCTAACTTTATTTATCAGGAAACCCACAGTTTGTTTGTAAAGACAAATCTCTCTCATTCCATTTATCAATCATTGTTTCTTTTATCTCTCAGTATCTAGCTTTACCTAGGAGTGGACATACAGTTTGTAAAGACAAATTCCTTTCATTCTTTTCGTCACAAAAAAAAGGAACTTTCAGTATCTGCTTGGGAGCCGGGCAACCTCGGCCCCACCCCCGCTGTTCATTTGCCACTGCTCTGAGTTTTCGCTACATTGTAGCTCTGCACCCCCTGTCCTGCCAGGGCAGCCCACTGTTCCATCCTTACCCTTGTTATAAATGATTATCAGCCAATCTGATATCAAAGATTTTATTTTTGCCATTTTCCAAATCAATCTGTGTCAGCCACAAGTGACATCGATAGAATGCTGGGTGAACAGGGGATCAGCAGCAAGGGTGCTATCCCGCCCTGTCCACAATTTCCGAGTTTTTGGGTCCAGTTTTTATACTGCTATTTGTGCCTAGTGACTAGTCCATTGTGTATCTGTTCAATTTTCATATTCATGCACTGTCTTTCACTTGTTGATGGACTTTGAACAGATTTCCTGGCACTGATGTAGGTCTTGAAAAGGAGTTCCTGGAACCCAGCTTTCGGATGGTGATTTTACTTCATCTCCAGGTCCTCCATCAAGATTGGCATCGGTTGCTTGATGGTCCAGGTGCACAGAGTCTGATTCGATCAACGAGCCATCTCCTGTTCAGCCAACCTTTTCAGTTGTAAATCCAGGTCTCATCCTGCTGTTCTTACAGTTGCAAAGTAAGTGTCCTGGGTTGTAGTATAAGATATGCACAAAGTATTCTATCACCATCTTCATGAACTGTTGAAACCAATTGCTGAAGCAGTGTTCTTCCAGGTTCCCCTTCCCTCTTCTGTTAAGGTGTCTTCTGCTAATGGCCTGCTGCATGACTCATAGAGGGAGTTATCTCTCTTTAATGGGCCATCAAGGGCCCCCTGTATGACTCATCATCCCATTGTGAGATGCTCCACCCAGGGGGAGGAGACAAGCATTCTCACCTGGATATAATCTGGGATTTGGGACAGTATAGGGGCCCTTACGCACTGGATTCCCAGAGGATCAGAGCTACCAGACCTTTCTACGGGATCATTGCTTCCATCATCCTGCTCAGGTTGTATTCTGACTCCGTCAGTGGTCTTTTGTATTATTGCATTTATTTTATTTCTTTTTTTTTCTTTTCCTATTAAATTTTGCTTTCAAACCACTACAGTAAGTCCCGGTATTTGGGAACGCCTTCCCTTTACGGGAACTGGGACTTACTTCACAGTGTTCCAAAAGTTTACAAAGTACAATATATGGGATACATTATTTCATTTACTACATCTACTGCATCTACTACATTTCTAATATTTTAATACACGAATTTATCCATCATATCTATCACACCCTGACACCCCGTGGTTCCACCTAGAGTTGCCAAGTTTCTGATACATCTCATGTACCACTCCGGAACTGTTGGCATATGAATGCGAGACTCACAAGCTGAGAGCAAAATGAATCTGTTTATTGCAGAGTTAAGACAGTACTTAAACACTTTGTGTGATAATCTTTGTTCAGTCCTTCGCACACAATGCAGGCCTGTAATAAATCAGTTGGCCTGACAGTTAGTTTCCTCAAGGTTTGCAGGCTTTGAAGAAACAGGATGCCTTTCCTGTTCTCATATAGCATGTAATCTACTTTTTCTTGTGCTTCCCAGGAATTTTCTGCAGTGCCAGGCTTTGCTGTTTCCTTACATCTCCCCCTTTTTTTCTTTTTATTGGGGTCACAGATAAGGCTAAAGTAACCATGACTTGTTTTTGCATGCTTTTAACAGCTCTGATTATGTTAAAAAGGACAAGACAGAAGATTGAAAAGAATATAATTGCCAGACAACTCAGTCCAATGAAAACCCAAACTCATAAATTTATCCCAGAAAACCAATTTTTCAGATTTAGCCAAGAAAAATCATTTTTCAGATCTGTCAACACCTTTTGTTCCTGCAGAGTTTGTAAAGTTCTAAGTTGATCTTTTAATTGAGTGTGAAGTGACTATATTCTGTTGTAAGGATTTATCAAAGGCCCCTGGGAGGTGCTTTTTAACTGTCTCCCAATTCGGTTCCATGTCATTCCATGGAAGGAGAGTGACACATAAGGAATTATGGATATCTTGCAAATCACAGTGCAGGGATAGAAGAGTTTTTTGGGCCTCAACTCTCTCGCCTACCCATATAAGAGCACTTTCCAAGGCATCTAATCTGGCCATTATTTCTTCGCCAATGTTTTCCTGTGTTTGTAATTCTTTTGTGATGTTAGTTAAAGCCTGTCCCACGGTATGGGCAGTTTGAATGGAATGAGTTAAGGCAGCAACAGCCATAGAGTCTGTGGTTAATATTACTACGGCAGAAACAATAGCAAAGATTAACTGTCCTGGGTTGTGGTGTAGAACGTGCACGGAGTATTCTACCACCATCTTCATGAACTGTGGAAACCTATTGCTGAAGCAGCATTCTTCCAGACTCTCCCCTCCCTCTTTCTGTTAGGGTGTCTTTTGTTAAGGTGTCCTCTGCTAATGGGTCTTTTGATAACGTGTTTTCTGTTAATGGCCTGCTGATGACTTACAGATAACTCCCACCAGGAGTTATCTCCCGTTAATGGGCCATCAAGGACCCCCCTGTATGACTCATTATTCCATTGTGAGATGCTCCACCCAGGGGGAGGAGCCAAGCATTCTCACCTGCATATAATCTGGGATCTGGGACAATACGGGGTACCTTACCCACTGGATCTACAGAGGATCAGAGCTACCAGACCTTTCTACGGGATTGCTGCTTCCATCATCTTGCTCAGGTTGTATTCTGACTCTGTCAGGGGTCTTTTGTATTATTGCATTTATTTTATTTCTTTTTTTTTCTTTTTCTATTAAATTGTATTTCTGACTTGGAGCCTCTCACTAGTTTTGCTTTCAAACCATCACACTACCATATTTGGGGAGCAGCTTGCAAAGGATTTGGAGTCTTGGGAACCTGTCGCCCTGATGCAGAAGTCTTTTTGTTGTTTATACTCTTGAACTGGAGTTTCTCACGCAGCTTCACAAAAATAATGTATATTTTTAGCACTTATCTATTGTTTGCATTCTTGTCCTCTGGGAGGAGAAATGTGATGGACGGTGATGTTCACCATCCAGGTCAAGAGGTGGCAACCTGTGTAGCCAATCTCTGGCCTTTTGTAAAAATGTATATATGGAGTCAGATTTTTAGAATAAAGTAGTAGAAGCTTCCCCTTGAGCTGCTGCGTCTGCTTCATTCCTTGGGTGCCCTGAGACTGCCACAAGTGGGGACCCCGAATGTGTGCACCTGACACAGGAACCCCCACCAGGAGAAGGACAGCTGCTCCAGTACGTGGATGACCTCCTGATAGCCACACGGACCCAGGAGACATGTGTAGACTGGACGGTAAGCCTCCTAAACTTCTTGGGCCTGCAGGGGTATCGAGTATCCCAAAAGAAAGCCCAGCTGGTGAGGCAAACAGTCATTTACCTGGGTTACAAAGTGAGTGCTGGACTAAGGACTTTGGGGCAGGACGGCAAAGAGGCAATATGCCAGACCCCAAAGCCTCAAACAGTGAAAGAACTTAGAACCTTTTTGGGCATGACAGGATGGTGCAGACTGCGGATCTGTAATTATGGATTGCTTGTTAAACCTCTATATGCCTTGATCATGGATGGAATCAGAGAACTTCAGTGGACAAAGGAAGCCACTCAAGCCTTTGACCAGCTAAAGAAGGCCCTCATGTCAGCTCCAGCCCTGGGACTTCCAGACGTGAGTAAACCATTCTTCTTGTTCTCTTATGAAAAGCAAGGGATTGCCTTGGGAATATTAGCACAGAACCTAGGCCCATATCGGAGGGCAGTGGCCTATCTTTCCAAACAACTGGATACGGCTGCTAAAGGATGGCCAGGATGCCTCAGAGCTGTTGCAGCAGTGGCAGTGAATATCCAGGAAGCACGCAAATTCACCCTAGGCCAGAAGACGACTGTGCTAGTATCCCACACGGTGTCTGCAGTCCTTGAGGCAAAAGGGGGACATTGGCTCTCCCCACAGAGATTCCTGAAGTACCAGGCTATACTGGTAGAACAAGATGATGCTGAGATTGTGGTAACTAACATTGTGAACCCAGCTTCCTTCCTCAGCGGGAATATGGGAGAACCAGTGATCCATGATTGTCTGGAGACCATCAAAGCCACCTACTCCAGCCGCCCGGATCTGAAGGATACTCCGATTGAGGATGCTGAGACCTGGTTTACTGACGGAAGCAGCTACGTTGTCAGTGGAAAGCAGTATGCTGGGTATGCAGTTACCACCAGCAGGGAGGTAATAGAGTCTGGACCATTACCCACCAACACCTCTGCGCAGAAGGCTGAAATAATCGCTTTGATCCGAGCCTTAGAGCTGGCAAAAGGGAAAGAAATTAACATCAATACAGACTCAAGGTATGCATTTGGGGTAGTCCATGCACACGGAGCCATTTGGAAGGAGAGAGGACTATTAAACTCACAAGGGAAAAGCATTAAACATTCACAAGAAATCCTGAAGCTGCTAGGTGCCATGCAGATACCTGAGAGGATAGCAATCATGCACATCAAAGCACATCAAAAGGTGAGCTCTGAATTGGAAGAAGGGAATATGCTGGCGGACAGAGAGGCAAAAGACGCAGCCAAAGGTGAGGTACCGGATGAGACAGTTGAGGCAGCACTGATCCCAGATGGAAAAATTTCTGTTGAAGGTAAGCCAGTATACAATAAGAAGGATAAGAAACTTATTAAAGCAGAGAAAGCAAATTATAATCAGGAAGGGTGGGCCATGACAGAGGAAGGGAAGCTTATAGTACCCTCCTATTTGTTATGGTCATTAGTGCAAAGGGAACATGAGAAAACACACTAGGGAATAGACGCCCTGTATAGCTATTTGAAGGAAAGAATTTTGGCCAGGAAGTTACAAGGTACAGTGATACAGGTAACCCGTCAGTGTAGTCTTTGCCTCTGAACTAATCCCAAGAATACCCCAAAGCCTAAAATGGGACAAATTGGGAAAGGCTGTGGACCTGGGCAACAATGGCAAATTGAGTTTACAGAGCTGCCCAGGAAGGGAGGATATCGTTACCTATTGGTGTTAACTGATACCTTTTCAGGATGGCCAGAAGACTTTCCTGCCAGGACAGCTAAGGCCCGAGAGGTAACCAAAGCACTGTTGCAAGAAATAATACCAGGGTTTGGAGTTCCAGCCACCATATCCTCAGATAGAGGGCCACACTTTATTTCAAAAATTGTACAGCAAATAAGTAAACACCTGGGAATAGACTGGGAATTGCATGCCCCATACCACCCTCAATCTAGTGGCCAAGTGGAAAAAATGAACCACTTGATTAAACAACAAATTGTGAAACTGGGGCAAGAAGTAAATTTGCCCTGGCCCCAGGCTCTCCCATTGGCATTATTGTGAATTCGGACAAAACCAAGGACAAAGGAGAAACTAAGCCCTTTTGAAATATTGTATGGCAGGCCGTATGCAGTTCAAGAAGGGACAACACCCATGCAAGTATGGGAAGAAACCCTGCATAGGTATATGGTGGCCCTAAATAGGCAACTTAGAGAAATTGAGAAATATGTGGCTGGAGCTCAAAACAGTGAATTAGATGGGCCAGTACATGATATACAACCTGGGGATTATGTATATGTTAAGTCTTTTGCAGAAAAGACCTTGGAACCACAGTGGGAAGGACCATTCCAGGTGCTTCTTACTACCTTCACTGCAATCAAAATCAAAGAACAGAAGGCCTGGATCCATCACTCCCGAGTGAAGAAAGCCCCAGGAGGAGTCTGGAAGATCACACCAGGCAATAACGAACTGAAGCTGAAGCTCACTTGGAACCACAAATAGATGGACTGATAGTTATTATGGACATTATGTGGAAAGTTGTAATTATTGCAGTAATTACCTTAACCATAACAAGAGTCAACGCAATACCACGTAGGTACAATGTGACCAAGATAAACAGGCGCCACGGAAAAGCTTATGATGCTTACTCTCGTAAGGCTTTAAATAAGATGCTAAGAGTCATGAATGCAAGCTTGTGGGAAGGAAGAAATGTTTAGGGATGTAAGTATACATTCGTACAGGACGGGTTCCACAAGGCTTACCACCCACCCATGAGACCCATCAGGATTAGTCCTGAGTGCTGTGACAAATGCTTGAGTAAATGTCCTCAGTTTAGACTCAAAACAGAGAGGTGTGCAATAAGAGGGTATGACATTGACTTTAACATCACTCATGTACTGAGCTCCATAAGGACCAGACCAAGATTACTCCACCAGTGCCAAGGAAGGCTGTGATCACCCAGGTGCCAGCTATCCCAGAAGTAGAGGAACAAATAACTCCTGTGATTACCAAAATTGGGCCATATGCTATTAAAAAGACAGGAGTTCAGAAGCTGATAATTAACCCAAAGTGGTCTTTAAAACGAGTAGAAATGGGAGTACAGGCAAATGCTTCTCACGTTCGACCAGAATGTGCTCCATTTCTCAAGAACCCCTTTATGGACTGGACCACTTGGCTCCAAAAAAGTATGCCTCCTAATTTTAGAAGTAAGAGAGATCTCACTGGGGTGCTAGGAACAGGATTGGGAGTACTAAATACCATAGATTCAGAAGTACTGATGAATAAATTAGCCTCAGTAGGGAATGATTTAGTCCAACTACAGCAACCTTTGCAATCCTCTCTACTCGCACTGGGTAACAATCATTGGAAATTGACCCAAATACTACCAAAATGGGAAAACACAGAAGAGCTAGATCATGAGGTAATAATTAATGCGCTGGGTGCAGCTAGTGAAAACATTTTGCTGGCTCTAGAGTGTACTCAGGCACAACTGTGGATGCAATCAGTGGCTGCCGCAGTTATCAGAGAAGGCGGAGAGGGAACATTCCCTGCTGAAATTCACAAAATTGATTGGGACAATGCCTCTGATATGGAGAAGGAGCTTCAGTCTTGGTGGATGCTGGTCAATTTCACCTATAATCCTGTGACTAGTATAGTGACAGCCTTTGTTTTAACTATACACGATGCCTCAGTGGACCTAATACATCCAATAGTCCCCTTACGATTAAACCATGAGGGAACTGTATTGTACCCTTCTGAACACAGGATGTGGGCACAAGAAATTAAAGGAAAATGGCAAACCGTTAATCTAGAGCCCTGTACTGCAAGGAGACAACTAGGGTACATATGTGAAGGGACATTACAAGGTGACAAAGACACTTGTTTGGATACGGACCAAAATATTTGTCACTTTGAAACACATCCAGGCAAACAGAAAACTTCACTGGTGTATACAGGACAAGGTTGTGTCTGTCTAAGGACAGCATGCCCCATCATAAGGATAGACAACCAAATTGTAAATGAGACCCAATTCAATTTGTGTGTTTGCAATTTTGTTAGAATTAAGGGATGTGATTTTTCCTATTGGGCACCTGTAATATCACATCAATATATAAAGGCTAACCTAACCACTGTGCAGAAGATACTGCCTGTGCCCATAGGAATGAATTTGACTTTAGTTGCTCAATTGATGAAACATCCCGAATTGAGAGAAATCTTAAAGGAAATTAGAGAAGGGGGGAAAAGACATTAATTACAATACACCATGACACAGAGACCATCAAAGGAGTTTTTAAAAGGCTTGAGGAACATTTGTCTCATCATTGGTGGGATGTGCTTTTTGGGTAGTCTCTGACAGCAACCGGTATACTAAATGCCTTAGTCCACCCTATAGTTGTGTTGCTTATTTTGGTTAGTATAAGTTTAGTTTTATCTGTTGTGATACTTGTTAGGAATTGGAGGATGCTACGACGAGTAGCAGCCTTAACTTCACTATCAAAGGCGTATCGCTTGGTCTTGAGAGACACTAGATGTACAGCTTGAATAGATGAGGAAGATTCTATATATTGAGTAAAGGAATTTACTCACTTTAAAGAAGAAGTGGGGAATGAGACATTAATTTTTAAGAATTAAGGACTTTAGTTAAACTAGATATTGCTGAGGTAAGATAGATAAACTTCCCTCTATTAACAGAAGCTGGATTTAAGGAACTGATAAATCACGAGGCCTGTTTATGTATTCTGACTAATCAATAGACTACAAGAATACAATACAATCATAAATCAAACAGTCCTGGAAAAACAGGATTCCGTTGTCATGTAACACTAAAAGGTTAAAAAGTCAAAGCGAGGAAGACTGTTATAAACGATTCGTAGCCAATTTAATATAAAGCAATTTTATTTCGCCATTGAAAGCAATCTGGGACAGCCACAATAAAAGAGACAACTTCGATCCCGGGAATCAAAGTTGGGTGAACGCAGGGACAGTCTCTAATGAACCAATCTCCTCCCGTTCACAAATTCCGTGGTCTGTGGAGCAGTTCTTATAGGGTTTATTTTCCTTGAGGCAAAGTTTTTTGTTAGTCTGTGTTCAGTACACATATTCATGTCATTTTCTTTCTCTAGTTTCTGTCTTTTCACAAACTTTTTCTGGACACATCTCAGAGTCTGAATTGTATTCCAGGAACTGGACATTGGGATGGTGATAGCATCATTGCTGGTTCTCCTTATCTCAGATCCATATCGGGTGTTGATTGCTGGGGAGTAGTCAGCCCCCTCTGATGGATGGGGAATGTCCTGCTTAAGCTGCATCTTTTATCCTGTAAATTTCGACTATGTCTGTTGCCTGTTGTTGTCTGAATGTCCTTACAGTTGCAAATTAGCTGCAGCCTGAAAATTTGTACAGTTTTGGAAACCTCAGTTTGAAACACAATTTTACTTTATAACATATACTACATTAGTCTGAAGCATGATTTTTTAATATCATTTACCACAAGACCCATCTTACTTCATCATTTTGAGACCCCGCCCCATAAAAAGGACCACTTACCCATTTCAAAGAACAAACTACGCATGCTTAATAGCTTCTTGGCTAATTACCATACAAAGCGGGGAATGGGATGTACCAGAGCTATGAATATGTATTTGTGTTTTGGGTATTCAATACTCCTGTACATAAAAAGACCCTGTGATCATCTGTAAATTGCGCGTGTGTATTTGGGAGCTATCCCCGCACGCTGCCCGGTGTCATAATAAACATACACTTTCTAACTTTAAACTGTTAGAGAGTGTTTGTCTGTCATAGTTGGATATCGGTATTAGATCAATATCCATATTTTTAATAAATCACTCGGCCGAGAAACTGTATTTTGCTTCATTCTGTCTCCTAATTGCCTATTTTTTTATTTTCTATTAAACTTATAAATTTTTCTAAGAAAGTGTACCTCGTTTTTCACATCTTTCTATATCCAATTTCATTTATCAGCAAACCTACAGTTTGTTTGTAAAGGCAAATATCTTTTCCATTCATCAATCAATGGAATCCTTCACATTGTTTCTTTTATCTCTCAGTGCTAGTTTTATTTACCAGCAGATCCACTGCTTATTTGTAAAGACAAGTCTGTCATTCCTCTCAAAGGAAAAGTGGAAAGGACCTTTCCAAGTCCTCCTCCTAACCTACACTGCACTCAGGGTGTAAGGAATCAAATCCTGGATTCACGTCATGAAGGTAAAACCAGCAACCACACATTAAACACAGCAGAAACAAGACTGACTAATCCTATTGTTTTAGGTATAGGATGTGATTTTCTAAGTGGATATTATTTATTGGATCTACATGAAAATGATAAATAATTTCACATTTATAATAATAGAAACTATGTTGTTAATCTCTGTGAAGGTGTTGAAGGTTTTTTTTTCTTTTTTTCTTTTTTTCTTTTTTTTTTTTCCTTTCTCTCAGGGAATTTTTCTCCCGTTTGTAGCCTTAGAGATGATGAATGACGGTACTTATGAGACAAAAGATGTGGCCTGGATGGGGAGGAGGGGGGAAGGGGTGCATTTGCTGCAGTCCCTTAGCTGGGGAGTGAGCTTGCTAGCTGGGGGGTTTCTCTTGGGAAGCGCAGAGGTACGGCGGGGGGAGGGCTAACCAAGACTTGGCGGGGATTAGGAGCTGGGCTCAGCCCTCTCTCTCTCAGGGATCGGAGGGGAAACGGTTGTTGTTTTGATGTTGGACTGTTGCTGCGGGGAGAATTTGCTGCCACTGCGGAGTTTTGTCCTTCACTGCTTCTTACCGTTGGTGAGCCTCTGCTCGCAAGAGCGGTCGTTGAACTGGGACTTTTAAACACCGACGTCCCTGGGAGGGACCCTCATCATCTGCTTGTGTGTCTCAGGGGAAACCCGGGACACTCACCCCTCCCTCCTCCGGAAGGAGGGGGAGGAAGCACCTCCGGCTGCTTGCAGTAGCCCGATTGCTGCTGCCGTCACCAGGACATCACATGGGACACGTGAGAGACAGAGAAAAGAAAAAAAAAACAACACATCCTCCCCCCTCCACCTTCTCTCCCCTCCCGGGGCCGCCCAACACCTCCCCCTCCCCTCCCTGCATCTGCCCTAGGGTTTTTGCTACACTTTGCCACCCCGGATGTACTCGCCTCTGCTGTTTCCAGTCCGCTGCTCCTAGGCTACTGCTACAGTCCAGTTTGCCATCCGCAATGGCACTGAGCCCAGCTGCTCCCTGTGAGTTTTGCAAGGGGAGCCATCTCCCCTCTACCCCGTCGCCCGAGCCGTCATTGCCAGTGGAGAGGCTACTGAGCTCACGCCACTGCGTCCCCTACAGCCGCAGAGGAATCATCGCACCTGCCTGGCTGGGAGCCAACAGCGCCCTCTGCCAGCTGTGGTCATAACTACACCAAAGGGGAAGTGGCTTGACGGCCTAGAGAAGGCTGTTATTGTGTTTCTGGTTTTGTTTGTTGTTGATGCTGTTGTTGTTTGTTTGTCTTGATATATGTATATATTCTAGCAAAGAACTGCTATTCCTTTTCCCATATCTTTGCCTGAAAGCCCCATAATTTGAAAGTTATAATAATTTGGAGAGAAGGGGGTCATATTTTCCATTCCATAAAGGTTCCCGCCTTCCTGGGCAGACACCTGTCTCTTAAACCAGGACAGAAGGAGAATGTGGTCTTCAAGTTAGTGCAAAATTTTGGCAGATTATAGAATGTAACCTCTACAACAGCTTATTAGCCAACACCAACCTCTGCAGAAAATCCAGTTCTGTGGGGAGCTTTAGTCAGCAATTTGACAAAAATTTGGGAACACATGTGGGAAGGAAATGGTACCCATGCCAATTGGACGGGGATGGAAGGAGAATATTCCTTACAATGGACACATAAGAACAATACTGTTGAGAATTGTAATATCTCAAAACCGGACCTGTAAATAACCTCAGGAAATATCTATCAGCAGACAGATTGCACTAATACCCCTTGGGGATGTCAAATACCAGAAATATGGAATAGCCCTCAAAGAGGACAATAGGAATATATCCAGCTAGTTCATTGGTGTCTAGATTGGGAAGGGAGTCAAGGCCTCCCAGAATGATGCCTTAAAGATCTAGAAATAAAACAACACACTTTTGAGACAATATTTGCATAGTAAGTAGTATAAAAGCTGGTCTTTATTGGAGGCCTCCAGGGGCAGATATGGAAAAATTCCCAACCCACATAGGGTGAATACAGTTTTATAAGTTTAACAAATTAGCATAATTGACAAGAATTCCCAATTAGAAGCACAAGTGATGAGGTAATTTCCCCTTCTGGTTCAGCCCTTTTCTGGAGCCCCCCTTTTGGTACCAGCTGTACTTCGTTTATGAGAAAGTGTCTTGGGAGGGTAGCTCGTTCTTGGCTCTCAGGAAGAACCAAGATAGGATAGGAGCCTTGGACCCCCAGGGCTCTGAGCCTTTGGAACATGTTTTGTCTTTCTACCTATCAGGGGAGAAAAATTACTGGAGATAGCTAGGAACTATATAACTATACAACAATAGTCTACAGAGCTACAAATATATATGAAGAAAATATAAAAGCAAAAATCATTCTGGCATCAAGAGGACATGTCAGTATAAAATATCCTGATTTAATAAGGTCAAGGCAAAAAGATCCAAGGACAAAGGAAAAGTGGAATTGCACTCAAATATACACTTGTACTAGTAGGAATCCTGAGGTACAGCAGCTCATGACTGGCCCAGGCTCTAAGGTTGGGATGTAGTAGTAGAAATTATTCTACCTTTCTTAATGACACCTGGTCTCACCTAACAAACAAGACTTGGAAAGGTATAGACTGTCAACAGGACACAGTAAAATCATTAGGACTCACAGTATGGGTAGGAAGTAAAGGAATTTAGATCACACATTTGCCCTTAGGAGAATCAAGAGTACAATGGACATTGGGAGTATTAACATTATGTCCTGTCTAGCTGTTCATGGGTATAAGGTCTTAAAGGGCCAAGAGCAGTTTCTGGTTATTACAAAGTTGCTTATTATATGAATGCATCAGTCTCAAAGGCAAAGAGTTCTAAGTATGCAGTCTTACTAAAAGCTATAAGGCTTAAGTTCCCAGCGAGGTGCAGAGATTGATAGAGAGCCCCAGCCATGGAGCAGAGGCAGATTCCTGGCCCAGATTCCCGGCCCAGATTCCCATTCCCAAGCAGCGTTCTCAGCAGCAGCAGCTGCAGCAGCAAAGGCTGCTGCAGCAGTAGCGGCAGCACTCCCGGCAGCAACCCCAGCAATAATACCTGACAAAGTCCTGACAGTGGCTCCCTGGCAGCAGCTCCCTGGCAAAGCCCTGTTCTCTCTTGTAGATGGTGGGAGGATGGACCGAAGAATTAGTGGATCGATGCCATTGCTCCCAAAACAGGGGTGTTTTATTCATAAACCACAAATGCATATTCATGTCCCTATATATAAGGTTGGACAATCAGCTAAGAACACAATTCTAAAACATTCTTTCTACACCAATCTAAACCTAATTTTGAAAGTATGTAAAACTACCAAAAACTATGAAGAACAGTATCAAACCTTACACAAAACCTACGCATATAGCATATCTATTAACCTAAAAAGTTTTACCATATAGCATATCTATTAACATAAAAGGTTTTATCTCATTCATGTGAAGATTGTACCTTTTCTATCTAGTACTGTAATGTTCTACTATGTTTTTGTTATGTCTAAGGCTAAGTTACCAAGCCTTAGGGCTCTAGGGCCTGTGCTGGCTGACAGATTCTTAAGGCACTTAGAGTGTACTTAAAACTAAAATCTAAACTCCTACTTCATATTTATGTGGCTTAATATATTTGAATTTCTCTAAAGGCTTTAATTCAACCCCTACATTTTTTCTCTCTCCCTGGGGAACCCAGGGAGGCATGCATTCCAACAATGTCCCTTGTGGAAGGAGTCACCACTGGGAACCCGACTATGGGGAAAAGGTAAGCGTGATGAAACTTGGAAACATCCCAGTACAGTAATCATAGTAGGATGGATTTTAGAATCCATCTTTACTACACAAATATCTACCTTCAGAAATAGACAAGCCATACACAATTTAACTCTGCAAATGAAAACTTTAGCAAGTGCAACTCAACTGGGTTTCACTGAAACAAATGAACAATTGCAAGCTACAACTAAAATGATCTTACAAAACAGATTTGCCTTAGACCTATTGTTATAAATGAATATCAGCCAATCTGATATCAAAGATTTTATTTTTGCCATTTCCAAATCAATCTGAGTCAGCCACAATCAAAGCATACAACATCGATCGAATGCTGGGTGAACAGGCGATCAGCAGTAAGGGTGCTATCCCGCCCTGTCCACACTTTCCGAGTTTTTGGGTCTGGTTTTTATACTGTTATTTGTGCCTGGCGGCTAGTCCATTGTGTTTCTGTTCAATTTCCACATTCATGCGTCGTCTTTCACTCATTGATGAACCTTGAACAGATTTCCCGGCACTGGTGTGTGTCTTGAAAGGAAGTTCCTGGAACATGGCTTTTTGGATGGTGATTTTACTTCATCTCCAGGTTCTCCATTGAGATTGGCATCAGTTACTTGATTGTCCAGGTGCACAGAGTCTGATTCGATCAATGAGCCATCTCCTGCTCAGCCAGTCTTTTCAGTTGTAAATTCAAGTCTCACCCTGCTGTCTTACAGTTGCAAAGTAAGTCCTGATATTTGGGAACACCTTCCCTTTACGGGAACTGGGACTTACTATACAGTGTTCCAAGATTTACAAAGTACAATATATTGATACATTGTTTTATATACTACATCTATTACATTTCTAATATTCTAATACACGAATTTATCCATCACATCTATCACACCTATTGCTGTTACATGAACATGGAGTATGTGGATAGTTGAATTTAAACAAGACTTGTGTTCACATTCCAAATGAGGCTGCTAAATTGGATGATCAGAGAGGATAAAATCAGTTGCTGCACCTAGAAGAGAATTAAGGGGAGGATTAGAAAATAACTCGTTAAATAAAATATGCAAAGGATTTGGATTTTCTCTGGTTGGTTGGCCTCACCTTTGCAAAGTATAATTGTGATCATAATAATAATTGTGATAATTGCTTTAAACTACATAAAAAACATGATTGCTTATGCAATGCAAGGAACTTATGCGATGTTAGTAAAAAAGCAAAGTGAGGCTTATGAAGGCTTGCAAAGAAGACAAGCTTCACAAGCCTCAAAGGGGGGGAATGTTACCAGATGATAAATGGCCTACACCTGGTGAGCTAACACTGCTTATTCTTCAAAGTCCACGGGCCCATGGAACTGCATAATGCCCATTGTGTAAGAAGGAGAACTGGAAGGCAACCAGCCCCAGTTTCTGCCAACTTTAGCAGTTCGCAGTCAGTCAGCTATAACTGACGACATTTGGGGTCCCTGACCACTAGGGACCACCAAAGAGACTCCCAGGACAGAATAATGCATGCGTAAAGGGAAGGGAAAATATGGAAATGATTTTGGTTAAATGATTTTCGTATGTATGTTTATTCTGGGACGATCAATGAATATGTATGAAAAATACAGTATATAAACAGAAACTTTCCTGTACTTAATTTGCACGGTATTTAGGAGGAGCTATCCCCTCATGCATCTGAGTGAATAAAGAATGTCTGCTTCTTAATGCTACATTGGTCTTAAAGAGGTTTTTTATTTTTACCGAATTTTTGGTAATATTCTGTTGAGGCGTCACTGGATTTTATAAATGCATATTATAAAGTTGGCTTTTCGCAAATATTAAAATGAATGCTATATGTATAATGTGGGAAGGTTTTACTGTATTAATATAGTTTCTTTTATTTCTGCTATTGATGACACTTAGCAATAAGTAGTGTGATGAATATATATATATTTTTTTTCTTAGGCTATAGCATGATATTAAAGACTGTTTTTGTAACATCTAAACCAGCTAAACCGGAGGATAGAGAAAATCCTCCTGCATTCCTAAATTATCTGGATGAAGATAATGGGGACAGACCCCCTCCCCCAAGGCTCCAAAAGAAAAAATTATTGATCCTTCTGTTATCAGAGAATGGGACATGAGACGACCAAGAGGCACCACCAAGAAATTTATCTACAAAGAGTAATAAAATGCTAAATTAATAAAATGGGTGCAGGTTGGGGGGGGAGTTTGAAACTAGGAGGGCATCTGAACTCAAAGGAATGTTTGAATAATGCATTAGGGTCTTTTGAATATGTAATATGCTGATCCTTTTAAAAGAGTGTTCTGAAAGGGTAAGGTGTGCTCTTGGCAGAACGCCAAGTCACCTGGCCGAGATTCCTTTGCTTTCTGTTTTCTAATTGTCTTATTTTTTTATAAAATTAATTTTTATAAATTTTACTAAAAAAAGTGAACCTCGTTTTTCACACTGGAGAATAAATTAACAGAAAATGAGAAGCAATATGCCCTGTTTATGTTGGGTGAAAGTCAGCAGAAAGAACTCCACAACTAATAACAGTTGTTAGAGAGGTATGTATTGAGTCGACGTCGAGATGTGTGGGAAATAATTTCACCAAAGACATGCATGAACACCAGAGAGCTTGCCCCCTTTATTATTCTTTGAGGTTTTACATATGCATGATAGTTCACAGTCCTCCTTCATACATAGTTATTTTCTGACCCTGCCCATCTTCACTTTGTATGGTAATTAACTCCACGCCCTCCTGGGCATGCTCAGTTTGTTGTGGTGGTCTCTGGGGGTCTCCAAAGGATGAAGAAACAGTCTTCCTCAGTTCACCTCTTCACCTTTATCTCTTTTGTGTGTGCTTTGGCCCTTTTGGCACTTTTTCAAGGGAACACACTGTCTTAGAGTCTGTGTTCTTTTCTTTATCTGCATTCCTAGTCTTGTTATTCTGCTGTTTAGGCTAATTCTTCTTATTATCACCAAAGGCTCCCGATGCTTGAAGTGCTTAAAAATATGCAAAAGGGTAACAGACGCAGTGTTAGGTATTCACTAAATGTCTTCCAAAATGTGTTTTCATATATATTCTAAAGTACTATTTGAAATACATTCTAACATACAATGCATGTTCTTAAATTTACTATAAAGGATCAGCTGGAAATTTCAAATCTGTCTCAATGGGTCCTGTCATATTGTAGGAAAGCACCAGAGATGGGAGGCAGCTCTATAGAGTCCCCTACAACAAATCGCAGAAACTGCTGAAGAGGAAGGTGAATTGAGGCCCTTTCCAGAGGTGAAAGACATCCAGCTGGCTTTAGACATTGATAAACAAGAGAAATGGGCAATACTTTGTCTCTATACCAACTCATGGATGGTGGTAAATTCCCTGTGGGGGTGGCTGCAGAAATCAAAGCAGAATAACTGGCAGTGCAGAGGCAAACCCACCCGGACTACTGCATTGTGGCAAGATATTGCTGCCCAGGTGGAGAACCTGGTTGTGAAGGTACCTGACGCAGATGCTCATATACTCATGAGTCAGGTCACTGGAAAACAACAGAATAACCAGCTAGTTGATGTCTTCATTTAAGACAATTATGCAGGGTGGACAATCCAAAATGAGCTACCTCCCCTTTATTTTTAACCACTCCCTTTTCACCAATAAGGAAAGATGAATACGAGAAGATATAAATGAAAAAATAACAGTGTAATAAAAAGCAAAACAGCAAAAGCCAAGATAACAGTATGTTCTGGGTTAGGTTTCTCAGGGAATTTCTTCCCATTTGTTGTCCGGTAGATGCTGGGGGCAGCTTTCTAAGTGAATAGACAGCCATTAAGAGACAAAAGGAGTAGCCAAGTACCTTAACATACTGCTGAAATGGTTTGGGGGGGAGGGGGGGGGAGAAACGGTGGTTTGGCAGTTCTTAGCTGGGAGTAGGCAATTTTTGTCCTGCTTGGAGGGGAGAGGTTTTGGGTGCTGGACTTCCCCTGCTCAGGGGCTCGGTGTTGCTGCGGAATTCTCCATGCTGCCCATTGGTAAGCCTGCTGCTTGCAGGAGCTGCTGGTTGACTGGGACTTTTTAGCACCCGCCATTGTAGGGAGACCCTCACCATCTGTGTGGATGTTTTGGGAAAACCAGGCCCTCCCCTCCTCCCTCTCTCCGGAGAGAGGGTCCCAGCTGCGGATTGAGTGGAACCTTGGCAGCTGCCATCGCCACAATATCTGCACCATCCACGAGCACCCAGGTAAACCGAATTCCCCACCTTCTCTCTTTCCAAGGCCACTATTAACCCCTGGTGAGACTTAGGGCTCACATTGGAGCATCCTCTGAAGCTGCAGGGGAGTCACTACAGCCCCTCTGCCTTGCCATGTGCCACCAGTGCCCCCTAATGGTTGTGGTCGTAACTACACCAAAGGGGAAATTGCTTAACGGGTGGGAAAAGTCTGTTATTGCGGGTTTTGTTGTTGTTTGTCTGTCTTGTTAGACATATATATTCTAGCAAAGAACTGTTAGTCCTTTTCCCATATCTTTGCCTGCAAGCCCTGTGTCTCTGAAAGACAGGTGTCTGCTAAGGAAGGCAGGACATCTCTTGGAATGAAAAATATGACTCCCTTCCCTCCAAATTACTATAATTTTGAAATTAAGGGGGCTTTCAGGCAAAGATAGGAGAAAAGGAATAAGAGTTCTTATACTAGTGTATGTATATATAACAAGGCAAACAAACAACAACAGTGGTAATAACAACAACCAAAACCACAAACACAGTAGCAGCCTTCTCGACTACAGGCAATTTCCCCTTTGGTGTAGTTACTGTCACAGCCAGCAGGGGCGATGGCAGGCTCCCAGCCGGGCAGGGTGAGACAGAGATTTGGAAATTCCAACTGATCCTTTATAGTTAATATAAGAACATGCAAGGTATGTGAGGACAGTGCTTTAGAATATATGAGATCTCACTTTAGAAGACATTCAGCCAATACCGAATGCTGTGCCTGTTACCCTTTTGCATATTTTTAAGCACAACAAGCATCAGGAGCCTTTGGTGATATGAGAAGAACTAGCCTAAACAGGACTAAGATTGCAAATAAAGAAAAGAACACAGACTCTAAGACAGTGTGTTCCCTTGAAAAAGTGCCAAAAGGGCCAAAGCACACACAAAAGAGATAAAGGTGAAGGGACACACAAAGAAAAAACTTGTTCCTTCAACCTTGGAAGACCACCAGAGACCACCACAACAAACTGAGGATGCCCGGAAGGGCGTGGAGTTAATTACCATACAAAGTGAGGATGGGTGGGGTCAGGGAATGAATATGTATGAGGGGGACTGTGAAATGCCATGCATATGTAAGACCTCAGGGAATAATAAGGGGGGAAAGCTCTCTGGTGTTCATGCATGTCTTTGGTGAAATTATTCCCCACGCATCTCGACGTCGATAAATACATACCTCTCTAACAACTATTATTAGTTGTGGAGTTCTTTCCATTGCATTTCAGTTGGCGACCCACGAAGGTACTCCCTCTGTGCAGCTGCGGGGAGCGGGCGGGGCGGGACTCCCTGGGCGCCACCGGGGCATTCCCGGTGGGGATCCCTTACCTGCGTGCTTACCCACGGGGGGACAGAAGGACCTGTCAGAGCCAACGCGGACAAAATGTATGTATTTAACTAGAAGGGGAAGCGTACGCTGAGACAGGGCTCTGGTAAGACGTGTGGGAGACGTCTGCACGTGCGGGTGTAGTGCCTTGGGGGGGGTTAGCTTGCAAGCAACTGCTAGCGGAGTACCGGCTAGCAGTAAGGGATACCGGCTGGGAGCCGACAAGGGCCGGTATGGGGGATTCCCTGGTCATGAGGCGACCTGCTAGAGGCCTTGGGGGTAGGCCTAGGGAACCCCTGTTTTGGTGAACCACGGATGTGAGATCGTAAAGTCCGGACTTTGTTGTGTGTATGTGTGAGTTGGCCAGGAAGGTACAGTGAATGGTGTGAGCAAGACACACTGGGAAGTGTAGTATTGAGAGAGGAGCATGGGAACCCTCATTCCCAAGATGTCTCAAGGGAATTTGAGTGAATTTTGTCTGAAGAGCCACTAATTTGTGGACGGGTGTGGTGTTCAGACGTATTTGTGCTGGTTGTGTGTGTAGGTATCAGGTGTCGGAGACAGCCTTTGTTTTGGGTGGCTGAAGCGGCTGAAAGACTCAGAGCAAGTGTTACGTGCGTGTTTGTGTGTTTAGTAATGTGTATTCAGACTGGTTATTGCAGAGAAAGCTGTGTATTGTGTAATTCATAGGACTCCTCTCAGCCTGTCCCAGGCCGAGAGAAGCATTTCGCTTCCGGGAAGGTGGTTCGTCCTGACGGTCGAACAGATAGATTGATTTTTCCCGTACCCACAGGACTGGGAAGTTGTGTGGGACTGGCGGTGCAGGAGGGTTAGAGGGTTCGTTTCCCTGTGCCACGGACCAAGCCGCCTCTCAGAGAACCGAGCCACCACCGCTTGACCCTCCCCTCTCCGGTGCGGCTGGGCACCGCACGCTGCCCACCACTAGCACTAGCCTTTTGCTGCATGCTCCATCCCGACTGGTGCTACAGCATGCCGCATGCCAGCCCGCCGTATTCCTTTCCGCCGGCTGGCCGGCTCAGGAAGTGTTACGGAGTAAATACTGCTTGCTGTGCCATGCCCCCCCCCCCCCCCCCCCAACTTCAGCGCCGCCGGATGCGGGCACTTGGTACAGCCAGGGGTCACCGGGACCAGGTACGCTGTATATGAAGTACATCTCAAATACATTTCTTTGATAATACGGTTATAATTACAAGCTAATAGCTTTCTAGTTTTCTGTACTAATTACACAAGCATAGTCTTTCCCTCTTTTTACTATTTTCTGACTGCTTCCACTTCCGAAGGTTAACTACAGAAAAGGAGTTGAGTGATATCCTGCTGACCTCTGAGACATTACTGTGGCAAGACAGGTAAAGGAACCCCTCTCCCCTCAGTGGTTCAGACTCGAGCCCTGGGAGTTTGTTAACCCTGTGAAGAATTGGATAGAAAGAGAGGATGAATCTATTTAGATGGACTCTATGAGACTTCTGCTGGAGAACTAGTGACTCTTGACTGAGAATAACCTAGCTCAAAGGACTTAAATATACAGATAAGGAGAGGCGGGGCACCCTGCTTTTCTAGAAAGGGGCAGCATTCAGTGTGGGTATTGGTAAGGTGTGGGACTTGTGGAGGGCGTTGGTATTGCTCCTCTGGCAGAAGGGAAGAAGCATGTTTCCTATGTTGGCCACTCGGCCAAAGAGATCCTGATCCAGAGATTTTAGATCCCAGAAATCTGGAGCGTAAGAGAGGAGGATTGGGAAAGGACTGTGCAAGAGTGTGAAAGGAGGTTTGGCTGGAAGCAAAACAAGGCAAGAGGGAGGAAATAATAGAATTGGGGCAGAGCAAGAAGATACCCAGGGCCAGCCCATTGAGATGTGTTTTAGCACACTGGAAAGACATTGTAGGTACTAGAGGCACAGAGAACAAAAAAAATTTAGTCAAATATTGTTCACAGTAGTGGCCCTTGTACCATTTGAATGATGGGGTAAAGTGGCCTCCTACTGGCACACTAGATTATAACAGCTTATTACAGTTAATGCTTTTCTTAAGACATAAAAAAAATAGAACGAAATTTCCTATTGTAACATATTTTTCACCATCCGAAATAATCCTGAATGGCAAAGGGATTGTGGTATTAGAGCCCCCTCCGATCCCTTGGTATTGGCCCTTGAGAGAGACAATAAAGCCACTAAAGGAAAGCTGGAATGGTGCTGTTCATCCTGTAGCATTGGCCAAAGGTGCATTAAATCAAGTAAAGTTTAACAAGCTGCAGCCCAAGAGCAGGAACAAACTAATATGCTCAGCCATCTCTTTAGAAAACAGGAAAAGAAATATGAAGACTCCTTACCTCCTCCACCTTCTCCAGAGGACCTGGAAGAAGCACCAGCCCCAACACTCCCGGGTAGTCCTGTGGCATCCCAAACCAGAGAGCAAGTGATACAGGCATCCCTACAAGAAGTAGCGGGACCAGATAGGCCATTAGTAATTAAAGTACCTTTTTCTTCCATTGATTTAGAGGCATGGGAAAAAGTCGCAAAGAATTATCAGTGACCCAGTAAACACAGCCAAACGCTTGCGATATATAATGAAACAACATATTCTGACTAGAATGATATGCAGTTATTTTTAGATGCATTCACTGAAACCAAGAAACAATTGATTTTAAAAACAGCAGGGCACTTAGCAGAGGACTACTTAAAAGCACAACAGATGCAATTAGATGTGAAAGCATCCTATTTTCCCCTTCAGAACCCATGTTGGGACCCAAACAAGATGGCAGGTAGGCAAAGGTTGTTAAACTACCAAAAGTAGATAGCAAGGGTAGTGGAGAGGGCTATACCTAAGACTATAAATTGGCCAGCTTTACACGCAATAAAACAAGGTCCCTCAGAAACACCCTCTGAGTTTCTAGACTGCCTGAGGGATGCCATGTGTTGCCACACCTCACTGGATCCGGCATCCAAGATAGGGATACAGCAACTAGTGAACTTATTCCTGGGGCAATCTACAGGAGATATTAGACGCAAGCTTCAAAAACTCAGGGAGCCAGATGGGAGAAACTTAGAAGTCCTATTGGGGGAAGCATGGAGAGTTTTTAGCAATCAGAAAGAGGGGTACAAACAAGGAATGAGAAAGTTTGTGGCAGTGGTACAGGAAAAAAAGAAAGGAAAATGCGAACATGGGTGGGGACCACCCAAGCAAGATCAGCCTCAGCTGGGCAAAGACCAGTGTGCGAATTGTAAGAAGTTTGACCACTGGAAAAATGAGTGTCCAGAACAAAGACGAGGTGGACACAAGAGACAAGGAAAAGAGGGGGTAGTGGCACATGTACAAAAGGACTGAGGGGGACCGGGTGTGTCTACCCCAGCAGACCTGCTAGTTATAAAAATGAAGCTGGGGGAGAAGAAGAAAAAAGTAAGATTTTTAGTTGACACTGGAGCAATGTATTCTGCTTAGAACAAAGCTTTAGTACCTATAGAAGATGATTATGTTACAGTAGTAGGAGCAACTGGCCAATCGGAAGAGGCATATTTTTGCAAACGGTTAAAATACAAGTTTGGAAAACAGTGGGGTATTCATAGATTCTTATATCTACCAAACTCCCCAAAGCCCCTTCTAGGAAGGGATTTGCTGGAACTACTACAGGTAAACATTAAATTTAGAAAAGGAAAAATTGTTCTGGAGATAAACAACGAGCAATACATAGAGGTGTTAAGTCTAATACTAACAGCAATCGGGGCCAAGGGAGAAATTGACGGAAATACTAAACCAGGTATTCCCTGGGGCATGGGCCTCTGATGTGCCAAGAAGGGCAAAGAATGCTACCCCTATACAAGTTAGGCTTAAAGAAGGAAGACAACCAGTTAGGATTAAGCAATATCCTTTGAGGAAAGAAGATAGGGAGGGAATTAGCCCCTTAATAGAAAAATTTTTACAGCTAGGATTACTGAAGGAGTGTCAATCCAATTTTAATACCCCCGTACTACCTGTTCGAAAACCAGACGAGTCATATTGGCTAGTACAAGACTTACAAGCAGTGAATAAGATAACTGAGGATCTTTATCCTATAATGGCCAACCCATACACATTGCTAACATGCCTAGTGCCAGAGTTAACTTGGTTTACAATTTTAAATTTGAAAGACGCCTTCTTTTGCATTCCTATCCATGAAGCCAGTCAGAAAATTTTTGCATTTGAATGGGAAAGCCCGAAAAGTGGGCGCAAAACTCAGCTCACATGGACAGTACTTCTGCAAGGATTTAAGAATTCTCCTACCCTGTTTGGAGAACAACTCGGAAAAGATCTAGAGTCCTAGAAAGCCCCACCAGAAAAAAGAACACTACTACAATATGTAGGTGACCTGCTAATAGCCACTAAAACAAAAGAGGCATGTGTGGCCTGGACAGTTAGCCTCTTGAACTTTTTGGGACTCCAAAGGTACTGGGTATCGAAGAAGAAGGCTCAAGTAGTGAAACAGAAGGTGATCTACCTAGGGTATGAGATTAGCGCTGGACAACGGACTTTGGGGCAGAGCTGTAAAGCAGCGATTTGTCAGACCCCCAAGCCTCAGACCACAAAAGACCTGCGAACCTTTTTAGGAATGACAGGATGGTGTAGATTATAGATCTATAATTATGGACTGCTCATTAAACCCCTATATGCACTCATTGCAAATGAGAGTAAAGACCTTCAGTGAACAAAAGAGGCCAACTGGGCCTACAAACAGCTGAAGAAGGCTCTCATGTCAGTTCCGGCCTTAAGACTCCTGGATGTAAGTAAACCATTCTTCCTGTTTTCCCATGAAAAACAAGGAATTTCCCTGGGAATATTAGCCCAGGACCTGGGCCCATGTCAAAAGGCAGTTGCTTATTTTTCAAAGCAGCTAGATGCAACAGCTAAGTAATGGCCTGGGTGCCTCAGGGCTGTCGCAGCAGTTGTATTAAATATCCAAGAAGCACGCAAACTCACGTTAGGCCAGAAGATGACTGTGCTGGTGTCCCACACAGTGTCTGCAGTGCTGGAAGTCAAAGGTGGACACTAGCTCTCCCCACAAAAGTTCCTAAGATACCAAGCCATTATGGTAGAACAAAACAATGTAGAAATAGTTGTGACTAACGTCAATTCAGCTTCTTTCCTCCGCAGGAACCAAGGGGAGCTGGTAGAACATGATTGCATAAAAACTATCGAAGCCACCTACTCCAGCTGCCTAGACCTGAAGGACACCCCTCTCACAGATGTAGAAACCTGGTTTACTGATGGAAGCAGCTGTGTTGTTAGTGGAAAACAATACGCTCGATATGCAGTCACTACCTGTAGAGAGGTAATCGAATCCGGACCCTTACCAGCAAACACCTCTGCACAGAAAACTGAAATAATCATGCTAACCCATGCTCTTGAAATGGCAGAAGGGAAGAAAATAAACATTATACAGACTCAAATTATGCTTTCAGAGTAGTGCATGCACATGGAGCCATTAGGAAAGAAAGAAGACTGCTAAATTCACATAGGAAAAACATTAAACATGCAGCAAAGATACTGCGGCTATTAAATGCAGTCCAACTACCCGAAAAAGTGGCAATCTTACATATAAAAACCCATTAAAAAGTGAGCTCAAAATTAGAAGAGGAAAATGAACTGGTGGATAAGAAAGCAAAATAAGCAGCAAAAGGTGAGATAACAACAGAAGGGGCTTTGGTTCCAGATGGACAAATTCCCCTTGAAGGTAAGCCAGTATATGACAAAAGGAACAAAAAGTTGATTGAAAATCAAAAGGGAACATATAATCAAGAGGGGTAGGCAATTACAGAAGACAACAAAATAGTCATCCCTTCTCCTTTATTATAGTCATTAGTAAGGGAAGAACATCGAAAGACTCATTGGGGAATAAATGCCCTATATATCTACCTAATTGAAAGAATAGTGGCCAGGAATTTATACTCCACTGTCACTCAAGTAACTCGACAATGTGATCTTTGCCTCCAGACCAATCCCAAAAATATGCTGTTGGGGGTTAGGTCTGTTCCTTTTTTTACTCTAAAGATTTTTTTCCCCATAAGTTACCAAGGAAACTGTGTTGGATACTTAGGCGTACTTGACCAAAACAAAGAGGTGGCCAAAGCTCGGAGGGAGAGATAACGCGAGTTTTGGGGCAGGTAAAAGGACAGAGCTTGAGGCAGCTTGGGACTCTGGTTTTTTTTTCGGCGTTCGGGGAGAGAGAATGGCTGGGTTGCTGCTTGCTGTGGGAGGAGCACACCGTCACCAGAAAGTCCGGCCCTGGGAAATCTACTATCATCTGCTCCCCTGCCTTGGAATTTCTGAGCTTCTCCACCTGCCCTGCTGGAGCTGGGCCAGCCCTGCTCTGCTGTCACGGCTTCTTCAGCACTGCTCTATTTGCTACAGTGTGACCCTGCATCTCCCTGCCCTGCTGGGACATCCTCGGGACTTTTCCACTGTTTTCAGCTTGGTGCTCTGAGAATCCTGCAGGGGCACCGAGACTAAACTACCCTGGGTTTTTGTGAAGGAAAGCCCTCAAGGTTCTTGGTACTGTTTTGTTACTAATGCTGTAGTTGTTTTTGTTTGCTTTGTTATACATACTAGTAAAGAACTGCTATTTCTATCCCCAAATCTTTGCCTAAAAGCCTCTACCTGCAAATTTATAATTGGAAAAAGGGGGGGATGGTTTACATTCTCCATTCCAAGGGAAACTCCAGCTTTCCCTGGCAGATACCTGTCTTCCCAAACCGGGACAGATTTCTAAACCAAAATTGGGCCAAATTGAAAGAGGCCAGGGGCCTGGGAAACAATAGCAAATTGATTTTACAGAATTGCCAAGAAAAGGGGAGTACAGGTATTTATTGGTATTAACAGATACCTTTTCAGGATAGCCAGAAGCCTTCCCCACAAGGACTGCAAAAGCCCAAGAGGTAACTAAAGTATTGTTACAAGAAATAATACCATGCTTTGGAGTTCCAGCTACAGTATCCTCAGACAGAGGACCACACTTCACTTCAAAGATAGTGCAACAGATCAGTTGTCACCTAGGCATAGATTAAGAACTCCACATTCCATACCACCCTCAGTCAAGTGGCCAGGTGGAAAAGATGAACCATTTAATTAAGCAACAAATTGTGAGATTAGGTCAAGAGGTTAATTTACCCTGGCCCCAATCCCTCCCATTAGCACTACTGAAAATTCGAACCAAACCTAGAGCTAAGGAAAAACTTAGCCCCTTTGAAATGCTGTATGGGAGACCATATGGAGTACAAAAAGTGTTGTCTACTCAAGTTGGGGAAGAAACATTTATTACTTATATACTGGCCTTGAGTAAACAACTCAGAGCAATTGAAAACCATGTGGCTAGAACGCGGAGCACAAAGCTTGATGCACCAGTACATGACATACAACCTGGAGACTATGTGTATGTTAAGTCTCTTGCAGAGAAAACCTTAGAACCATAGTGGGAAGGGCTGTACCAGGTGCTCCTTACTACCTTCACGGCAATTAAGATTAAGGAACGAAGTGCTTGGATACACCACAGCCGAGTCAAGAAAAAAGTTCCTGAAGACTCTCGGAGAGTGACACCGGGTGATAATGAACTAAAACTAGAGCTTACCTGAACAAAATGAATGAGTTGTTGCTATTAATGTAACCTACAGAAAATTTTTTCAGAAAATTGTTCTGATTGTAATCCTAATTATGTTCCAAGAATCAGAGAGTATATCTAGCTTGAGCAACACTGAGTGGCCATGGTCCCAGGCCTTTATCCAATACACTAGATCCATAGGAAAAGATTCCAGTTTAATAGGTTTGAACCTATCAACAATAGTTATGCATAGAAACAAGGTATATGAAAAAAAAAAATAGCAAAAGGACTTTAGGGAAAGTAATTTGGGTAGGATGTCGAATGATTAATAGAAATATCCATAAGAAAGCAGTTGAAATCAGTGTCTCAGCCTCTCCTACAGACAAACACCAGAAAATTTGTAATCATTTTAATGAGCTAGACTGTTGGTATAATTTTACTTTGAAACAAGCTGTAGAAGTAGTTTGTCTTTGGACCCAAGATGCTATTGAGCTTTCATTCAAATTTAGAATAAATACCAAAACCGGGCTTGTTACAACATACACCAGTACTCAAGCTCAAACCCAAAATACGCCACTTAAACTCAAGCCTAAAATTTATAAAACTAGCCCAGACGTAATTGGAAACTCAGGCCAACAACAACTGTTGTTTAATCCAGAGTGGTCCCTTAAGTGTGTTGAATTACTAATGCAAATTAATATTTCAGTAGTCCAGCCAGCCTGCTCTCCATTTCTGAAAGCATCTTTTGAAAGTTGGACCACATAGTTACAAAAGCAAGCACACCTTAGAAGCAGAATGCGAAAAGATTTAACCGGAATGCTAGAGACAGGGCTAGGAGTCCTAAACAGAATCGATTCAAAAATATTAATAAAGAAGATAACCTCCACAGCAAATGATGTAGCGAAACTGAAACAGCCCCTACAATCAAATCTACTGGCATTAGGAACTAATCAATAGCAAGTTTCAAAAATATTACCAAAATGGAAAAAGGCTGAAAACCTAGACCATAAACTAATAATAGAAGCACTTAATGTAGCTTAAGACCATGTATCTCTAGCTTTCAGTTGTATGGAAGCACAATTGTGGATGCAATCAACTGCTGCCCTAATCATAAGACAAGGAAGTGAAGGTATCTTCCCAATTGAAGTCCAAAAAGCTATTTGGGATAACGCTAAAGATTTTAAAAGAAAATTCCAATCCTGGTGGGCCCTAGAAAATTTTACCTATGATCCCACCACCAACACGGCCACTACCTTTGTGCTTACTATACATAATGCCACAACCTGCATAATTCACCCCATCATTCCATTAAGATTAAACCATAAAAACATAGTACTCTATCCCATCAAACATAGATTGTGGGCCCAGACAGTGAATGAAAAGTGGCAAACTGTAAATTTAGAATCTTGCATTACTTGAAGGCAGCAAGGATTTATATGTGAGGGTAGCACAATTGATGCTCAAGACATATGTCTCGACACTGAGCAAAACCTTTGCCATTTTGAGATCCACCCAAATGCTGATCAAAAGATTGTAATTATATACATTGGCCATGGTTGTATATATTTAAGAACCACTTGTACATTTCTGGAAATAAATGGAAGCAATGTATCCCTACCTGCTAGAGACCATTCTAATTTTTGTATCTGTAATTTCATTAAGATTGTCAAGTGTGACTTTTCGTATTTGGTGCCAATTGTATCCCACCAGTTGATCAAGTCTAACTATATGACTTATCACCAATTGTTACCCACACCTATTGAAATGAATCTAACCCTAGTAAAGCAATTAATGAAACATAAAGATCTGATGAAGATTGCAAAAGAAATTCAAGAGAACAGACAAAAAATGTTAATAACTGTCCAACATGATACAAAGGAAATAAGTAGTACTACAAAGGGTAAAAAGCAAGACACAAGCCACAAGTGGTGGGATGCTCTCTTTGAATGGTCACCAACAGCGACTGGGATCTTAAACACCCTATGCCACCCCATCATTATTTTGCTAATAATAGTCGATATAATTTTAATAATGTCTATTGCAATACTTATATAGAATTGAAAAATGCTGAAGCGAGTAGTCATTTTAACCTCATTATCTAGAACACATGAGATAATATTAAAAAGAGAATTATCAAAATAGTTGGCTAAGGACTAAGAAGAAGCCCCAATAGTAGTAAAATAATTTACTAGGTTATAGAAAAGGGTGGGTTCTGAGACAAAGATTTGAAAATTCCAACTGATTCTTTATAATTAATATAAAAACATGCACAGTATGTTAGAATAGTGCTTTAGAATATATGAGATCGCACTTTAGAAGACATTCAGCCAATACTGAATGCTGTGCCTGTTACCCTTTTGCATATTTTTAAGCACAACAAGCATCAGGAGCCTTTGGTGATATGAGAAGAACTAGCCTAAACAGGACTAAGATTGCAAATAAAGAAAAGAACACAGACTCTAAGACAGTGTGTTCCCTTGAAAAAGTGCCAAAAGGGCCAAAGCACACACAAAAGAGATAAAGGTGAAGGGACACACAAAGAAAAAACTTGTTCCTTCAACCTTGGAAGACCACCAGAGACCACCACAACAAACTGAGGATGCCCGGAAGGGCGTGGAGTTAATTACCATACAAAGTGAGGATGGGTGGGGTCAGGGAATGAATATGTATGAGGGGGACTGTGAAATGCCATGCATATGTAAGACCTCAGGGAATAATAAGGGGGGAAAGCTCTCTGGTGTTCATGCATGTCTTTGGTGAAATTATTCCCCACGCATCTCGACGTCGATAAATACATACCTCTCTAACAACTATTATTAGTTGTGGAGTTCTTTCTGCCGCATTTCACAGGGCAGATGCGATGACTCTCCCTGTGGCGCAAGTTTCAGCCATCTTTTCCCCACATGAACAATGGTGGATGGGCTTGGCAGAAGGGACAGAAACAGGGATTCCTTTACAAACCCCCAGGGGCAGCCGATCCCCATGCCCCTTCTGGATAGCAAAAGGAGCTGTAGCAGGGAAACCTCGGAGTAGCAAGCTGGGAAGGCAGGAATGAGTGTCGGAGTTGAGATGGCCACGGCACTCAGAGTGCTTCAATAAAAACATCAGAAGGCTTCAAGTATCAGCACCATGTTATCTAGAAGTCTTTCACACCTTTTCTATGTAGCAATGCTATAGGCAGCTCCACACAGCTCTGGCTCTTTCTCTCCTTCTCTCTTCCTTCTGCAGTCCCAGCTCACTGCTTCCTGTCCCTCACATGGCTGCCTAACCCTGTCTGTCCCTCGTACAGTGGCTTACCATATCTGTCCCTCACATGACCTCCTGTCCCTTCATCCTCACAGCACGGCCAGCAGACTCCAACTGACTCTCTACCAACTAACTCACTCTTTTATCACATCCAGCTGTGAGGGAAAAGCTGTTTCCACTCTTTGGTAATTAACACAGCTGCAATAAATCAGAGGCAGGATTGCCTTTAGCATTATCTCTATCTGTCTTACCACAGATGAGCAAAGTTCTGTGTAAGGAAACAGCAAAGTCTGACACTGCCGAAAATTCCTGGGAAGCGTGAGAGAAAGTAGATGTCATGGTTTGGAAAAGACAGGTGTCTGCCTGGGAAAGCCAGAGCTTCCCTTGGAATGGAGAATGTAAACCCCCTCCTTCCAAATTATTATAATTTTGAAATTAAGGGGCTTTCAGGCAAAGATATGGGAATAGGAATAACAGTTCTTTACTAGGAATATTAAAAATAAAAATGTAGTAGTACAAAAAAGGCAAACAAACAAACAAACAACAAAAAGAAAACACTGACAGAGTCAGAATACAACCTGTCATCCTGTTGGTCAGGGTGTTGGTAGCAGTCCAGTTAAATCCTCCTGGAGTGACAGATGTGGTTCTGTTGGACTAGAGATGATCCTGTAGAAGGGTGTAGTTTTCTTCTGAAGGTCCAGTGGTGGTGAGATGGGTCTGGTCCTCCTCTGGGAATCCAGTGGAAACAGGCTGTCCTGGTGTTCTGAATCTCAGGTTTTATGCAGGTAGGAATGCTTGGGTCCTCCTGCTGGGTGGAGCATCTCATAATGGGATGATGTAATTTTATCAGTCATGTAGTGAGCCTTAATGGCCCATTAACAGAAGATAATCCCCTGGAGGGAGGATGGGTTGTGAAAGAGATAAAGAACACTGCCCCACCAGGTTTTAACAGCTGGCCCATAAACAGAAGACACCCGCCTCCTCCCCCTGGGAGTCATGAAGAATGGGTCATAGAAGAGAAAACGCCTCTCCAACCGGTTTCAACAGATGGTAACAGAATACATACTTTTGGTTACATCTTGGATTGCAACTCAAGACAGTAGATTACCCGCTATCTGACAACAGGAAAGGCATCCTGTTTCTTCAAAGCCTGCAAACCTTGAGGAAACTAACAAACTGTCAGTCCAACTGATTTATTACAGGCCTGCAACCGGATTGCGTGCAAAGGACTGAACAAAGATTCTCACACTAAGTGTTTAAGTACTGTCTTAACTCTGCAATAAACGGATTCATTTTGCTCTCAGCTTGTGAGTCTCGCATTCATACATCAACAAATGGCTCCCAATTCTACAGGGACTTCAGTACTACTGACGTGATCCTGTCCAGTGGCATACTCCAACCGACTCAAGTGTGTGTATCTGAGCTGATCATGAAGGAGCTCCTTTCATTGCTGTCTATAGAACAGGTTAGCCTTTGTGGGCAGTTGGGGAGCATTTTCTATAACGGGGCAAGGTGCAACAAAATCCCAAAAACTGCATAAAGACCATGGCGCATCACCAGGGAACAGAGTTATAAACTCCAACCCCAAAGGCTCATCCAATTACTTATATGGATCAAACAATTTTATCCCTGGTGTCCATCAGCTGGTTCCTATGATTTTACTGTCAAAAGGTCAATGAAAATTCACAAACCCGCTGAATTTCTCATCATGATGTCCACCCTGGCAATGTTATTACTTGGTGTATGGTATACTCGGCTTTGCAACAATTTAAGGAAGCAGATCGTGTCCTTGTGGATGTATCACCAGCATCACCATCAGATACTGTTGTTTTTATTAATGAAACGTCACCTGAGGATAATGATCTGGAGAAAAAGGATCAGTTCGATCCCAGTCCTATTGATTCTGGACAAGAACCAAATTTATATCCTCCTTTAGCCTCAGTATATGCTATGGTTGCATCAGGCCCTAGAGGGGAAGAAATACTACAAACAGCATGCAAAAGTCTGCAGCAAATAAATATTTCACATATCCCACCACTGTCTTATACCTCGTCCTATTCCTCTAGTATGATGAGGAAACAATACCACCTATAGGACCTGAGCCAGAAAGGTTTATACAGAAATGCCAGAGATGTGCTGTACTAGTTTGAAAGTAAACCAGTGAGAGACTCCAAGTCAGAACTACAATTTAATAGGAAAATTGAAATAAATGCAGTAGTACAAAAACACTGACAGTCAGAATACAACCTGACACCCTGTCAGTCAGGGTGTTGGTAGCAGTCTAATTAAATGGTGGCTGCAGTCCTCTTGGTGTCATAGATGTGGTTCTGTTGAAGCAGTGATCCTGTAGAAGGGTGTAGTTTTCTTCTGAAGGTCCAGTGGTGGTGTAGATGAGGCTGGTTTTCCTCTGGGAATCCAGTGGAAAAAGGCTGCCTGTGGTGTTATACATCTCAGATTATATCCAGGTAGGAATGCTTGCCTTTTCCCCCTGGGTGGGGCATATCACAATGGGATGATGTAATTTTATCAGTCATGCAGTGAGACTCAATGGCCCATTAACAAAAGACATCTCCCTGGAGGGAGGATGGGTCCTGGAAGAGATAGAGAACACTGGCCCACCTGGTTTTAACAGATAGTAATAGAATACATCTTACATTTTAACCTAAGACATTATCCACCCCTTATTCTATTACCATCTGTGTCATATCCAAATCAATACCCTCTTTAAACTCTACTTTTACATATATACACAATGAAACCTTACACAGTTCTCACTTAAAATTATGTCTCCTTGAGGTACACAACGGGTTTCCCCATCTTTCTGCATTACCCACCAAGTGTAACCAGGTTCTTGAGCAAAAACAGTCCCACAGATGTCTGCCTTTGCCTGAGGTGGGATTAATCCAAACAGCTTTTCCTAAAATACCTTTCATGTGTATCATAGGGACTTTATCACATTCTGTGATTCTGTGATTTTATCTCCATCTACTGTGTGCAAGGGTTCGGACTGGGCAGGACCAGTGCGATTGATGGACCCTCGGGTGTTGACCATCCAGGTGGCTTTGGCTAAGTTTATTTCCCAATTCTTGAAGGTCCCCCCACCAAGTGCCTTCAGGGCAGTCTTTGGTAGTCCATTGCACCGTTCAACTTTCCCGGCAACTGGTGCGTGATAAGGAATATGATATATCCATTCAATACCATGCTCTCTAGCCCAGGTGTTTATAAGGCCATTCTTGAAATGGGTCCCATTGTCCAACTCAATTCTCTCAGGGGTGCCGTGTCTCCACAAGACTTGCTTTTCCAGGCCCAAGAGGGTGTTCCAAGCAGTACATAGGGCACAGAGTAGGTCTCCAACCATCCAGTGGTTGCTTCCATCATGGTCAGCACATAGCACTTGCCTTGGCGGGCTTGGGGAAGGGTAATTTAGTCAATTTGCCAGGCTTCCCCATACCTATAGTTCAACTATCATCCATCATACCACAGAGGCTTCACCCACTTGGCCTGTTTGATTGCAGCTCTGGTCTTGCAGCCTTGGATGACCTGTGAGATACCGTCCATGGTCAAGTCCACCCCTTAGTCACAAGCCTATCGGTACGTTGCATCTCGTCCCTGATGACCAGAGGCATCATGGGCCAAACGAACAAGAAATAATTCTCCCTTGTGCTGCCAGTCCAGATCCACCTGTGATACTTTTGCCTTGGCAGCTTGGTCCACCTGCTCATTGTTACGATGCTCTTCATTAGCCTGAGTCTTGGGTACGTGTGCATCCATGTGTTTAACCTTCACAGTCAGCCTTTCTACCCGGGCAGCGATGTCCTGCCAAATCTCAGCAGCCCAGATAGGTTTCCCTCTGCACTGCCAGTTGGCCTTTTTCCATCGAGTCAGCCATCCCCACAGAGTATTAGCTACCATCCATGAGTCAGTGTAGAGATAGAGCCTCAGCCACTTCTCTCGTTTGGCAGTATCCAAAGCCAGCTGGACGGCTTTAAGCTCTGTGACCTGACTCGATTCACCTTGTCCCTTGGTAGCTTGCGCAACTCATCATGTGGGGCTCCATACAGCAGCTTTCCATTTAGCGACCACAATTGGCAGGATGTCCTGGTTTAGGGCAAATTTGGGAGGAAATCTCCGAGTGGGGTTCCTCTGAAAAGCAAATCCAAACAGCCCCTCCCCCCAGCCGGTCCGGGGAAATAATTCCCTCAGAGATAGAGTGGAAAAAAAGCCTTATTTATTTAACAAACAAAATGCCCACAAGCATAAAGAATGAATAATAATAATAACAATAATAATAATATGAAACAATAAAACCTCTCGCTGCTCCGAAGAGAGATGGCAAAACTCAGAGTCCGTGTCAGGAGTTTGTTTATCAGTCCCTTCAGTGCTGAAAAATGCCGAGCCCCGGCCCGGTGGGCCACGGGTGCAAGATCCCGGTGCTCCTCTGGGTTTTTCAGTCCAGAGCAGATTTAAACAGTCCCAAAGAGGAAAAAAAAAAAAAAAAAAAAAAAAAACAGTCCAGGAAAGCTTCTTTGCCTCAGCTAGCTAGACTAACAAGAGGAGAAAAAAAAAACTCTCTCTGGCTGCCCTCTGTGTATCCGACGAAGAAAAAAAAAAAAGAAACCACACAGTCCCAAGGACGAGAGCAGATTCCGAGGAGTGAGTTTGTTTCTCAAAACAAACTGCGCGCTTCTTCTTTCCCTGCTCACTCTCAGAACCAGTCTTAAAGGTACAGAACACAGAACAGACGATTTGGGGATACATAGTCACCCTAGGACACAGGAACCATCAGTGAAGAGGGCATATCATTTTCCTCTCTCCGTTAGCTTGTTATATGGTGGGGCTTCCTCGGCATGTGTCACTTGGTCCTCCTTTTCTACAGAAGATAATCCAAAAGTCTGACCTTCAGGCCAGTTTGTTATAATTTCCAGAGTACCAGGGTGATTAGGATGTCTTATCCGGGCTCTCTGTGTGATCAGCATGATCCACTTGCTCCTCGTGGCGTTGGCGGCATGATGCATGGAAGGAACCTTTCCCTTGAACATCCACCCCAGCACCGGTAGTCCGGGTGCCAGAAGCAGCTGTGCTTTGGTGTCAATTACTTCTGAGGCAGCTCAAACCCCTTTATAAGCTGCAAGAATCTCCTTCTTGGTTAGGGTATAGCTGGCCTCAGGTCCCTTGTATCCCCAACTCCAGTACCTGATACAAAAAGTTGTAGTCTGGTTTTGCTGCTGTGAGACAGGAGCCTCAGAAACCATATATTACCGTTATTGATTGATTGCAATCCACCATTAGACAGCCAATTGACATGCAGGAAGCAGCTGATGCTGTCTTAAAATCTCTTGCTTATGAAAATGTGAACAATAACTGTAAAAAAGCCCTGGACCTGATTCGTAATCGTGCTGATGTTGAACTTTCTGATTATATCAAGGCATGCGCTAATATTGGCTCAGAACAATTTAAAGCAGAACTAATTGCTACTGTGATAGCCCAACAGCTGGAAGTGGCCAGAGACTGACAGGATATGATCCAACAGTCACACATCTCCCTATTGCTGCAGCAGAACTGGAGAATCTGTTCAGGGATTCACTGTCATTTCAAATTGCTCTTGCAGACTATAATGGACAATTTTTTTGCACAATACCTCGACATGCCCTGCTACAGTCCTTCAAGGAACTCCCCTGCCAACAACTATGACTACAAGCAAAAACTCCAATCCCTGATGCAAAGACTGTTTTCACTGATGGATCAGGAAAGACACACAATGCTGTTACCCTGTGGAAAAATGATATGGGACAGTGGGAACATTTGATAACATTTCAACCTGGATCTACCCAGCTAGTCAAGCTGGCAGCTGTGGTAGAAGCATTTAACTTTTTTTCACAGGAACCTATTAACATTGCTTATGATTCTCTTTATGTTACAGGAATCAGTGAGAGAACTGAGCACTCATTCCTGAAGGAAGTCTCTAACAAAGATCTTTTTGTGTTATTAACCACTCTGTACAACTTTTTATTTCACAGGTCTCATGAATATTGCATTCTGCATCTTAGGTCACATACCACTCTGCCTGGACCTATAGTGGAAGGTAATGCGAGGGCAGATGCCCTCACCATGGCAGTCACTATACCACAAAAGTTAGGGCAGGCAAAACTTTCTCATGATTTCTACCATCAAAATGCCCAAGCACAGGCAAAACAATTCAGTCTAACTTTGCCATAAGCATGGGATGTAGTGAGTACTTGCTCACAATGTCAGTACTCTTTGCCATAAACATTAGGTATATGGAACATAAGACAGAGAGTACTGTGGATTTAATTAGCATAGTTTGATAACCAGGATGCCTTGGCAAGAACAAACAGAGCTTTGAAGCTTGGATCAAGACTGGTGACAGGGAAGAAGATTGAATCAACTTCTGCAAGCAAGTGATGTTGCAAAATGTATAAGTTTGTTTATGTGATGATTAACCCAACCATTGTAGTAAAAATTAACTAGCCTTCCTAGAATGGTATATAAGCATATGTAGTGCACAGTAAATTTGGATTCTGATCACCGATTTTCCCTGTCTCTCTCTCAATCACCAATAATTAGGTGTGTGGCAATCTAATGAGTTAGGTTTCAACCACGAGGGTTGCAACCTAATGGCATTTGGCAGATTTAACATACACATTGAACTTTGGGACTCTTTAATATGTCCATGTTTCTATTGATACCTTTTTAGGATTCATAGTAGCAACAGCACACAAGGGTGAGAAATCAAGAGATGCCACCTGACATTGACTCCATGCCTTCAGCATGATGGGTGTCCCTCAACAGATCAAAACAGGACCTGCATATACATCTCATAAAACACAAGAATTCTTCCACACTTGGGGCATCAAACATGTCACAGGTATTGCCCATTCCCCAACAGGGCAAGCAATAGTCAAAACAGCACATTTCACATTGAAAAACATGCTACAAAACCAAAAGAGGGAGAGTCTGATAGGCATGCCCCCTCAAGAGCAGCTTGACAAAGCAACCTATGTTTTAAATTTTTTGAATCTCTCCAGTAGAGACAACTTAACTGCACATAAAAGGCTCCTGGGTCAGATCGCTAATGGAGAAGTAGTTCACCCAGAAGTTACATACAAGGATGCACATAGCGGTCAGTGGAAAGGTCCAGTTCCACTGAGAGCTTGGGAAGAGGTTATGGATGTATTTCTTTACCTACAGGACCATATTGTCTCCCGGTGAGATACATCAAACCCAGCCAAGGATGACAACAATGAACCGTGTCATCTTTCTTCTGCTATACTGCCATCAAATGGTGGAAGGGAGAATCTACTGGGCACACATCATTCAACCTCTGCTGTTTTGGCCTCTGACCTGGTGAGATCCAGAGCCTCCCCTTAGCAACAATGGAACAGAATGGATAGGAGGAACTTGACTTCCTCCCCTGGATCAGGATATTGTAGATACATATAGTATTAACACCACTTTTGTTATTGATTTACTGCCTATATGCTTAACATGGAATCAGTTACCTCTTTACCTTGTGCTAACTTTTCTATGCAACTGCATTTAATATATGTACACTCAGAGAATGCAAGAAAATTCACTCCTATTACATTGCCAGCCATTCTACCTCCAACAAATCTGTGGATGCCACTCCACCTCATTTCCCGAAATGTCATTTTATATCCATCTCCAATACATGGCATTTGGAATGGACATCCTGTATAGGACAACAGCCACAACAACAATTCTTTCGGTATGGGACAGTAATTGATTGGGGACCACATGGTATCTTTAAAGGAAGTGGGACCAATGCAACCATTCTTCTGTCCCAAAAGGCAAACCACAATATTGTTTGGCATGCTGGTGGAATGGCTGGATGATTAATTCAATATTATTTAGGGAATAATCAGTCCCCTGTGCACAAACAGTTGTGGAAAATGTTCTTACCTGCTTTTGGTAATAGAACTTACCAAGTAAAATTACATAGAAATGCTACAATTGCTACTTTAACACTGCAAGAGGAACAATTACTAATGACTTGTACTTCACACCCATATGTTTTTGCTTTAGCTAATGATTTTTCTATAGATTATAGAAATGGTTTGTATTTTTTATCTGCTAATTCTTTTGTTTTCAAATCATGTATAACCTATGGAGATATGCGTAACTATTCTGTCCTTCTTCCATTTAAAAGAAGATCTGAAATTTGGGTACCTGTAAACCTTGCTCAGGCTTGGGAAGGACAGGATGTTCTCTCGCAATTGGCTCGAATAGTCCAAGAGGAAATCCAAACAAGTAAGAAACAAGTCTGCAAATTTCTGGGTTGGTTAATGTGATGGTTTGAAAGCAAAACTAGTGAGAGGCTCCAAGTCAGAAATACAATTTAATAGGAAAAGAAAAAAAAGAAATAAAATAAATGCAATAATACAAAAGACCCCTGACAGAGTCAGAATACAACCTGAGCAAGATGATGGAAGCAGCAATCCCGTAGAAAGGTCTGGTAGCTCTGATCCTCTGTAGATCCAGTGGGTAAGGTACCCCGTATTGTCCCAGATCCCAGATTATATGCAGGTGAGAATGCTTGGCTCCTCCCCCTGGGTGGAGCATCTCACAATGGGATAATGAGTCATACAGGGGGGTCCTTGATGGCCCATTAACGGGAGATAACTCCTGGTGGGAGTTATCTGTAAGTCATCAGCAGGCCATTAACAGAAAACACGTTATCAAAAGACCCATTAGCAGAGGACACCTTAACAAAAGACACCCTAACAGAAAGAGGGAGGGGAGAGT
>JANPWX010019040.1:363586-375073 GCA_024734555.1 Trochalopteron elliotii
AGGACACCTTAACAAAAGACACCCTAACAGAAAGAGGGAGGGGAGAGTTTGGAAGAATGCTGCTTCAGCAATAGGTTTCCACAGTTCATGAAGATGGTGGTAGAATACTCCGTGCACGTTCTACACCACAACCCAGGACAGGTAGGGGAGTTTTTGTAACCTTGGGGCAATACGCACCATGTGAGCTGAGTTTTTCGTCCAGTTTTGGGGTTTTCCCACTCAAATGCAAAGATTTTCTGGCTGGCTTCATGAAGAGGGAGGCAAAAGAAGGCATCCTTCAAATCTAAAATGGTAAACCAGGTTAACTCAGGTGTTAAACGAGTCAGCAATGTGTAAGGATGGGCAACTACTGGGTACAGATCTTCAGTTATTTTGTTGACAGCTTTTAAGTCCTGTACTAGCCTGTATGACCCGTCAGGCTTTTTTACTGGCAAGATAGGAGTGTTGAAATCAGACTGACACTCCCTCAGTAGTCCTATCTTCAAAAAGTTTTCAATAATTGGACTAATCCCTTCTCTATCTTCTTTCTTTAGGGGGTATTATTTAACCCTTACTGGCTGTCCTCCTTCCTTAAGTTTGATCTGTACTGGTAGTGCATTCTTTGCCCTGCCTGATATGTCAGAAGCCCACACTCCAGGAAACACCTGATCTATTATTTTCCTGAAATTCTCTTCTTCATTTGCAACTTCAATTTCTTTGGTTATCATCATTAAAATTAACAGTTCTACATATTGTTGATCTTTTACCTCCAAAATAATTTCCCCATTCTTAAATATTATTTTTGCCTCCAGCTGCTCTAGCAGATCCCTGCCCAAAAGTGCAGATGGAGCATTAGGCATATATAAAAATCGATGAATTCCCCATTGTTTCCCCAATTTATACTTCAATGGTTTGCAAAAATAAGCTCTTTCAGATTGGCCAGTCGCCCCTTTTACCATAACATAGTCATTGGTTACAGGTATTAGGGCCTTATTCAGCACTGAAAATGTTGCCCCTGTGTCTATTAAAAATTCTACCTTTTTTTCTCTGTTCCCTAGTTTGACTATAACCAGAGGGTCCCCTAGGGTGGGGCCCTCTGGACCTCCTCAGTCCTCTTTTACATGAGCAACCACCTTTTCCCCTTTTTGACCACCTTTTCTATGTTCATCACCCTTTCTTAATTCTGGGCACTGGTTTTTCCAGTGACCACATTTCTAACAGAATGCGCATTGGTCTTTTCCCAGTCAGGGTGGTCCCTGTTTCGGTGGACTTTGCCCATGTTTTCCTTTCTCTCTCTCTTTTACTTCTGCTACTAATTTCTTCATCCCTTGTTTGTATCCTTCTTCCCGGTTACTAAAAACTCTCCAGGCCTCATCCAGTAAAGCTTCTAAATTCCGGCTGTCTGGACCCCGGATCTTCTGGAGTTTCCATCTGATATCTCCTGTAGACTGTCCTAAAAATAAATTTATTAATTGCTGTGTCTCTTCCTGGATCCAGGATCCAGGGTGGTGTGTCGGTGCATTGCGTCTTGCGGGTGATCTAGAAATTCAGAAGGTGTTTGGGAGGGACCTTGTTTGACAGCATATAGGGCTGACCAATTTATGGTTCTGGGGATTGCTCTTTCTAGCCCTTTCACTATCAATTCCTGGTATCTCTTTAATCATCCCAACCCCTCATCATTGTTAGGATCCCAGCCTGGGTCTTGAAGGGGAAATACATCTTTAACATCTTCCTGTGTTGTTCTACAGTCATCCTCGGCCAGATCCTTAGCCACTTTCAAAACTAATTGCTTTTCAGTCTCTGTTAAGGCATCAAGCAGCAATTGGAAGTCTCCCCAGTCAGGTAAATGCTGCTTGACTATAAACTTCATTTTCTTAGCAACCCCTATTGGATCACTTCAATAGCCCTTAGCACTCTTTTCTCAAATTTCTAAATCAATAGAGGAAAAAGGAACCTTAATCAGTTTTGTTTCTCCATCAGAGGTCATTGCTTGTCTTAGAGGTGCTTGTATGACCTCTGTGGTTTGTTTTCAGGTCCTTGATGCTATAGGCCCTTGTGGGGAAAGTTTGGGAGCTGACGGGGGAGGTTCAGGTTCATCCCACTCACTGTCACTGCTAGGCAGTGGTGGATATAGTTCCTCAGTTGTTGCCCTTCCAAAGGAAGGTGAAGTTAGAGATGAAGCAGGGGAGGTTGGAGTTAATGGTGGTTCTGAATCTGCATTTCCCACCACCCTCCTCCTTTCCTGTCTCTTTGGGGGTGGTTTAAGTATGTCTTCTGTGTCTTGTTCCAAAGCCTCTACTTGGTATACCTTGTCAGGGTGTGTGCACCTCTGATTTATCGAGCAGGTGCTGCAACACTGTTTGGGCTTCCCTTTAGTAGATTTATTGTCCTTTTCAAGGGCCAATACTAAAGGATCTGATGGTGGCCTCATTCCACAACCCCTTTTCCACTCAGGGTAATTTTGAAGGCTGAAAAACATATTTGCATAAGTCACCTCTGACCACCTTTGTTCCCGTCGCAGAAAAAGCATTAACTGTAATAGTGTCTCATAGTGCAGTGTACCATTTGCTGGCCACTTCACTCCCTCATCAAGTTTATAGAGTGGCCACCACTGTGTACATAACCAGCTCCCTCTTGGTTTTTGTACCATCATAGCCCACCAGCTCTTTCCAGTGTGTTAAAATGCACCCCAAAGGGCTTCCTCTGGCAATCTCTTTGCTCTCATTTGCCCCCATGTTTAGAATCCTCTTTTTCCCAATGCCTTTTGATCTTATCCCAGTTCTTAAGTTTTACCTGGTATTCCCCTGGCACAAAAATATCCTGGCCACACTCAACTCTGAGGATCTCCAGTGGTTTCTGTAGAGTTCCTGAAACCCCATTCTCTAGCAGCTCAAATATTCTACTGCTACCATGTGCCACCTGACCAGCTTCTAACAAAATACGTATAGCTATCTGAGTGGTCTTCTGCTCCTTCAAGTGGCAGGATTCACAGATTTCCTTGGTAAGTGCCTTCTACCTGAACACTTGTCTGGCCCAGGACTCCTGGCAAACTGTATAACAGAACACAATCCACGAGTCACAATAGCAACCCCTCCTTGGGCAGGGGACTTCTTCCAAACCAGGCTCTCAATTCCTGCGCCTCCTATTCCTGGACATGCAGTTTTATTAATTAACAAAAGGGATAAAAACAGTTTGTTAGTTAAAAAAGAGAAAAAGTTAGCAGTATGTATTCTTCAAAACAAGGCTCGAAGCATCAGCTGTTGAGGAAAGAATTTATGGTTACACAAAAAAGGGAAAAAAACTCCTTTTTATTTAAAAACCCACACAATCAGCCAGGCACTTCACCCAAATTGCTGGTTATTAATCACTCATTAAACCAGGTCTTCTGTTATGCCTTGCCTTGGGCATATTGCTATTAAAATTCATTTAAAATTATCAAATGTGAACTTTGCAAAGTACCAGCTGAGCTCCGGCAGAAATCCCACGATTCTACGCTGCACCCAGAGCTGTGTGAATCACGGCTATCTCAGCACGCTAAAATCCCTCGGCTACCTCTGCTGGCACTGGGCTCTCCGTTCTTTGCACACAATCAAAAGCTGCTAGACCAGGTTTCCCTTTTCTGCAGGGACTTGACTCCAAACGCCAAGTTTTAGGCTCACAAAGGAAACAGTCGGGGGTCCCTTAGGACCCTAAACACATTCGACCAAAAGTTTTAACAAGGTCTCGCCAAAATCCCAAGGATTTCGGCCGGGACGCAGCACAGATCCTTCCGCAGGAAAGCGGGGAGGGGACCTTGATCTCTCACTGCCTTTCCGCTCCTCTGCGGTTGAGGACCAAGCTACTAGCACTTTAAGATATTATGACACACTCTGGCAACTGCAAACCTCACAAACAAATAAGAATATTTCTTTTTAACTAAAACGTTCACTCGCCAAAAACCTCTCGGCGTTTTACAAGGAGCTAAGGGACGTGGCCTGAGGCTGCAAAGCCTAGATTCCTCTCCGGTTACCAGGGCAACAAATCACCTCGATCACTGCGGTATGTCGGGCATAGACTTTCAAAAAAAAACCACCCTTACCCTTGTTTGTTTTTCTTACAAACAATAAACAGCTTATTCACCCACAGATGGTTTTCTCCTGAACAACACACTGATTAAAATCACACTATCAGTTACACAATCAAAACTTACACACAGCGCTCTCCGTGACACACTCCAGTCATGGCATAAGCCCCAAATCCCTCCGCTTTCTCAGACAGAGGTATTCTTCCACGGATCGGCGGGGGTTTTAAAATCTCTTACAACTTTAAACTTGCAAAACTTTTAAAAACACTTACAAAGGTTAGTAGCACGCTCCAAAATTACACAAACCAAAACGCCTACAAGACAAATTTTCACACACCATAACACATACGGTACACAAATGATTCTTTTTTTTCCACTTAAGCACACACAATCACAAAACCATGGGACCACCAGACACGGATCCGTCTACAATACACACACACATCCAGCGCGTGGGACGGCAACCGAGAACAGGACCCTCCGTGTCTCAAAACTTGGGCTAGCCCCTCAGATTATGGATTACCAATTTGCGCTTTTAAACTACAAGCCGAAATCGGAGCCACCACTGCTCCTAAAACCAACAAGACCGGCGTGTCTGCTGCCGCCACTGCACCCCCACTTGGGAGGCAGGCACAAGTTACCAGCTTTACCTGGAACAAAAACAACCATCTACAAGACTCAGCGGAATTTCCAAAACCCAGTCAGGCCTCTGCTTTGCATAAGACATCTCTTATGACTTATAAGCTGCCTCTATTTAAAGGTACCTGTTTTCAATATTTTTCTTTAAACATACCTTTTTTTGTCCATAGTTCCAGCAGGGTCTGGTCTTTCCCCGGGGTGTCAGCAGGTCCGCGGGAGCCCTCTTCCCAGGAAATTCTGGGCGGGCGCCCCGAGGGGTCCCAGACCCCGATGGCCCCTCAGCCAGACAGAGCAGGTCCCACCAGAGTCGCCAAAATGATTTATTAAAAATATGGATATTGATCTAATACCAATATCCAATTATGATGGACAATGACTCTCTAACAGAATAAAGTTAGAAAGTGTATGTTTATTATGACACCGGGCAGCATGCAGGGATAGCTCCCAAATACACACTGCAATTTACAGATGATCACAGGGTCTTTTTATGTACAGGAGTATTGAATACCCAAAACACAAATGCATATTCATAGCTCTGGTACATCCCATTCCCCGGCTTTGTATGGTAATTAGCCAAGAAGCTATTAAGCATGCATAGTTTGTTCTTTGAAATGGGTCGGTGGTCCTTTTTATGGGGCAGGGTCTCAAAATGATGAAGTAAGATGGGTCTTCCTCGCTTTGACTTTTTAACCTTTTAGTGTTACGTGACAACTGAATCCTGTTTTTCCAGGGCTGTTTGATTTATGATTGTATTGTATTCTTGGAGTCTATTGATTAGTCAGAATACATAAACAGGCCTCATGATTTATCAATTCCTTAAATCCGGCTTCTGTTAGTAGAGGGAAGTTTATCTGTCTTACCTCAGCAATATCTAGTTTAACTAAAGTCCTTAATTCTTAAAAATTAATGTCTCACAAGGGTGCCTGGCACCAAGCCAGCCAGCAGCACACCCTTATCCTTTCAGATCCTTTCGTTTTAAGGATCTCTGTGTTACATATTCAGTAGACCCTAATGCACGATTCAAACATTCTTTTTGGGTTTGATTTTCTTTTGTTCTGTTTCAATTATCCCCCAGTCATTTTATCTGGTAGATCCATCTGTAGGTGGCTCCATTTCATCTGGTAACATAGGTCTCATAAATTCTTTTCTTGACGTTCTGGTTATCTTCATTTGGGTAAGATACTTGATAACAGAAGTTCAATACCTTTGGTCAGCAGTCTTTATGCAGGAATGCAGGGTGACTTCCTTTACTTTCTGGTTTGGTCAGTTTAGATATTACAAAGAGAAAAAAACCTAGTCTTTTACTGTTAATACTATGTTACAATCAGAAAATATACATTCATCACCTTTCTAAACTCTATTAATAAAAGATAATACAGTACAATCTTCCCACATTATACATATAGTATTCATTTTAATATTTGCAAAAAGCCAACTATATAATATGCATTTATAACAAAAGATGAAAGAAACGATGGGAAAACCCATAAATTCCATTAGAATTAAAAATTAAAAGGGGGGTTATACATTAAAGGGGAATTTTAGGTATTAGGCACTGGGAAGTCTGTAACTCTCAAGTACCTCAGCCAATGGGGAAAGAGAGAGGGAAATGCAGCTGGGAAATTGGGATAAATAGGAGGCTGCATCCTCCAAAATTTGAGGGACTCCAGGGGAAATGCCCCATGGCCTCTCCCTTTATTCGAATAAAGTAAAAGGACTCTTTTGTCTCCTTTTTGGACATAAACCTCTGGCATTTGTGGATTAATTTTCCTAACAATAACGATAAAAGAATATACAAAACAAGTGATGCACAATGCAGTTGCTCACTACCTGCTAACTGATGTCCAGCCAGACCCTGAGCAGCGACCGGCAGCTCTCAGCCAACACCATGCCCCCCCCGGTTTATATACTGAGCATGATGTCATATGGTGTGGAATATACTGAGCATGATGTCATATGGTGTGGAATATACCTTTGGCCAGTTCAGGTCACCTGTCCTGGCTGTGCTCCCTCACCGTGATGCCTTAAGTTTTAGCTTTCATGTTTTTTAGATTCTGTGCTGCCTAGGGGTGTAGTTCTGAGCCTCATATTAAGTGTTAATAAGCTCTTTTCACAGAGTAGGTAGACAAAACAAATCCTTTTCCTGCTGGAAACCAAGGACAACGGGTACAAGTTTTCAGGCCCAAAAGCATAAACAACAGTGGACTGAAGAGAGAAAAGAAGAAGGATGGGACTTCATAGCCTGAAGCTGTAATTGGATAACTAAACCCCAATATGAAAATGGACCAAAACTTATAAAAGTGTAAGACCTCGTTACTGGTCATCCACTTTGTGACCGTTTTAAGTCCATCTTGGGTGTAGCCCTGGCCAGGCTCTTGTACTGCCCAAGGTGTACCCTTAAAGGCCTTTTAATATATACCTACTTTATTGTCTTAGCTCTGTTTAGTCTCTGTTCCAGGTCAGCCTTCCCAGGCATCAACAACTCCTTGTACACTCCCATCCTCCTCACTGGCAGGGCAGTATGAGAAGCAGAATAGTTATTGACTTAGTGTAAAGCACTGCTCAGCAACAACCAAAATATCAGTGGGCTATCAACATTATTCTCATCCTAAATCCAAATCACAGCACTGTACCAGCTACTAGGAAGAAAATTAACTCTATCCCAGCCAAAACCAAGATGTGATTTTAAAAAAACCCAAAACAATAAAAATTATAAAATTTAATTTAATCAAGAAGTATGCTTGAGGAAAACATAGCAATATTTAAAACTATCATCTGACACTTCTTTATACAAGGACAATTTATTGCTTGTAGGATCATGGCTATAAATTTCTTTTGTAACCCTGGATGCTAAATTTATTCCTTTTACCTTCATCCAGGTAAGTTCTTATTGTGATTGAGTAAGCCTTCAGGAATTAATTTTTCCCCTACTCCAGAATATAGTCTGAAGCAGTCTACTATAGTTATAGGCTTGCCTTTAACTTAAAATATCAAGCATTATTGCCTAAGGAAAAAAACACCAAACTTCACTCTCACTTCTCCCTAGCTAAACATTGAGAAGGTTATACTAACAGGAACACCATATTTATAAAGCAGGCAAGACATTTTTAGAGAGAATTAATGCTTCCAGAAAGCCAAGAGGAATTTAAAGGCAGAGAGAAAAAATCAGTAGAAAGAGAAGTGTGAGCTTTTCTCAGCTATCTTTATGTATTTTAATTTTGAAGTCTCATCATAAAAATTTAAATGCCAATGTTTAAATTATTTATTTAATCTGTTCAGGAAAACCTTCAGTCAATGCACTAATTCAGTGTCAGTGTTTGGATGTTGCAATCATGTACAGATACTCTGTCCAGACAAGTCAGTGACTTGTAAAAAGGACTTTGTTTATTATAGTACATATCAGGTTTAAGGACACTCTTGAATTATAATTGCCCAATTATCAGGTTATCATTCAATTCAGTTAAATTAATGTAGTTAAGTAAAGAAAAATGTTTGCACACACTTGTACCAGTTGAAGCTGTTATTTCATTTGAACTTGTAAATAATCACATTAAACTGAGGTATAAACATGGGTATACAAGGGTGTTGTGGATTAACCCCAGTAGGCAGCTGAGCACCACACAACTGCTTGCTCAACCTCAGCCCATCCATAGTGGGATGGTAGAGAGGATTAGAAGGGTAAAATTAAGAAAACTCGTGGATTGAGATAAAGGCAGTTTTATAGGTAAAGCAAAAGCCGCATGCACAAGAAAAGCAAAATAAGGAATTTGTTCACTACTGCCCATCAGCAGGCAGGTGTTTTGCCATCTCCAGGAAAGCAGAAGTTCACATATGCAGCAGTTACTTGGAAAGACAAATGCCATCACACCAAACATTCCCCCCTGCCCCTTTCTTCCCTCAGCTTTATATAGGGAGCATGACACCAAATGGTCTGGAATATCCATTTTGTAAGTTGGGGTCACCTGTCCTGGCTGTGTCCCCTCCCAACTTCTTGTGTACCCCCATCTTGATTGCTGTGGGAGCAGTGTGGAAGAAGAAAAGGCCTCGGCTCTGTGTAAGCTCTGCTGAGATATAACAAAAACATCCCTGTATTATCAACATTGTTTTGATCACAAATCCAGAACAGAGCCCTATGCAAGCTACCATGAAGAAATTTAACTCAGTTCCAACTATAACCACTACGCTGGAAATGTGAATCGAGACAGTTTGCAAAAGTGAAAGCCATCTAGTTTGCCCTAGAGATTGCCAGTGGACAGTACTCTATCTCATTTTGACTCATGGATGACGGCAAATGCCCTGTGGGGGTGGCTACAGCAATGGAAATGGACCAACTGGCAGCACAGAGGCAATCCCATCTGGGCAAGATATTACTGCCTAGATAAAAACCATTGCTTTAAAGGTCCATCGTATATATACTCACATACCCAAATGCTGTGCTACTGAAGAACACTGAAACTACAAGCAAGAAGACCAGGCTGCCAGAACTGAAGTGACTCATGTGAGGGAAACTGAAGAGGCCAAGAAGATTAAGGAGAATATAACATAAAATGTAGATGTCTCCCAGATTTTACAATTAGGAGTTTAAGTGCTGAAACAGAACTCTGCTTGAATCTTAAGTTTGTCTAGTATTGGCAGTGATTGCAAGTGGGGTTGGCCAATGTAAATAAAGCACCCTCATTTCTTTGAGCATAAAAAAAAGGGCATATGCAGGTACTTCCAGGGGAATTGCATTTTGAAACGTGTTTAGAAATCTTAGGGACTGGAGAGTATCTCTAGGGTGACAAAGGGTGACTAGTATTCTGAAGTGCTGTGTTCAGGAAGCAATTTATTTTTAGTGGACACAGGTTAGGATCTCTGCTACAGATTGAAAGCAGCCACACCTCACAGCTCTAAGTAAACCATGAAACTTAGAACAAGCAAAGGATTAATCCTCATTGGAAAAGAGGTAAGTTTAACCATATTTGGATGTGGAAACTAATGATGTCAATGTCCTGACCAAAAAAAAAAGATAATTTTTAGCAAACTACCAAGTAGTAAGAGATTATAGCAAAAATTATGTCTGTGTGTGTGGGAGGGGGCAGGTCAGGCCTTGCTCTGGCAAGACAGTGTCCTGCCCCACACCCCACAGCCCTAGAGTATCTGTCCTAGGTTAAAATGTAAAAATGTAAGATGTGACCAAAGTATGTATTCTATCACCATCCTCATGAGCTGTTGAAACAAGGTGGGGCAGTGTTTCCCTTGCCCCCTCCCTCTGGACTATCTTCTGTTAATGGGCTCATCAATGCCTTGCCCTAGGACTCAGAGGTAACTCCCTCTGGGAGCTATCTCTGTTTAATGGGCAATCAAGGACCCCCTGCATGACTCATAGAATGATATCAGCCCATTGTGAGATGCTCCGCCCAGTAGGAGGAGCCAAGCATTCCCACCTGGATATAATCTGGGATTGGAGACAGCACCTGGGAGCTTTTACTCACGGGATTCCCAGAGGACAAGCACTATCACACCTTTCTACGGGATCATTGCTCCAACAAGAGCACTTCATATGGACTGCTACCACTAACCTAACTAACAGGGTGTCAGGTTGTATTCTAACTCTGTCAGTGGTCTTTTGTATTATTGCATTTATTTTATTTTACTTTTTTTTCCACTTCCTATTAAATTGTATTTCTAACTTCGAGTCTCTCACTGGTTTTGCTTTCAAACCAGCAGAGCATCCCAGACCCACAGTGACTGTCAATCATTTGACACACCAGAGGCAGTGCTCCGCTCTGTCTAACCTAGCTCCTGAGTGGCCGAATGACTGGAACTCCCACCCGGGGCGGGGGGGGCCACGAAGGCCCAGAGGTATTTAAGGCTGCGCATGAGGCAAGCACATGTCTTGACCCTACCCTGCTCTTGGAGTTTCTATCTGGACATCACCTTAACCCAGGAGTTGGTTGCTATATGTGTGTTTTTCTATGTTATTTCTGTCTTTCTCTCCTTCTTCTAATTCACTCTTCTTGGAGCATTTCGGGTAACTTAACATTGAACGGGTTTAAGTTTAAAGCTTGCTTAGTTGAATGGGCCAAAATAGTGCTGTGAGAAGTGTTTTATCTTGATTGGATGTTGTACTAAAACTTTTGACAAAGTTCCTTGATTTTCTATATTTTGCCAGTAAAGTAATTTTGACCTCTTGAGAATATCTAGTCGGTATTTCTCCCATGTGTCTAACCCAGAGTACAGGAACCTCTGTAAGCCCCTTCCAGCGAGTTGTTTGGGGCCTTACACCATGCTGTTTTGGAGCTCCGCTTACAAGTCCAGCAAGTACCAAAAATGGCTTTATTAAATTGTCTAACGCTTGATATGTTATTAATGAGCAAGGAATATGTAAAATACTAGACCTCACCAAAGAAGAATACAGTATCAAGAAACACGAAGGAAATTACCAACCAATCTGCTGGACTCTTTGGTCATTGCAGCCGAAAGATTGGTTTAATGAACTCTCCCCCTAGATGCCGGTTTGCACCACACAAAATTGCCTGCAATTTTAGAGACTCACGGGATTGGGAGCGATGACTTGCATAGAAGGAAATTTTTATATTGACTAGACTTATGCTTTTGATTATTGAAATAGCAATTGTCCATTATATGATTTCCTGTATACTTTCCTTTCCTTTCTCCTCTGTCTGCTAGATTAGTATCCCACTGCTGCCACGAGAGGAAAGGTACCATTACTGTGGTCCCGGTCAATGTCTTGAGCCATGGGGTGGTATGAGAGACTGGAAGGATTGCTGGCTTGAAATATTTTGGATGCATGTGTGGGGGGG
>JANPWX010019041.1:2416-16821 GCA_024734555.1 Trochalopteron elliotii
CCCTGTCCTCACCCTGTCCTCACCCTGTCCCCGCCCTGTCCCCACCCTGTCCCCACCCTGTCCCCACCCTGTCCCCACCCTGTGCTGGCTCCTTCTGGCTCTTTTAGCTGCTAATATCAAACTGGCTTTGAAATTTGGCAGCTCGTGCAGCGTGGGGGGCACTGGTGACCCGTGGGTGAGGGGATGCCAGCAGAGCAGAGGGTGCCAGGGTCCTGGTTTCTCACTGTCCCCCAGAGCTGTGCCAGTGCTGCCAGAGCCCCTCCAGTGCTCAGGGCAGATCTAAAGGCACTGCAGGAGCCTCTGGTGATGAGTTTTGTCCAGAAAGTGAGTGAGTGAGCAAATTCAGTGAAGAAAATAGCATAAAGAAGCACAGAAATCCTGGGCAGGACAAACCCTCCCCCTGAATTTCAGTCACAGAGCCATGGAATCATGGAATGGTTTGGGAGGTGCCTTAAAGGCCACCCAGTGCCCCCCCTGCCATGGCAGGGACACCTCCCACTGCCCCAGGCTGCTCCAACCCCAGTGTCCAGCCTGACCTTGGGCACTGCCAGGGATCCAGGGGCAGCCACAGCTGCTCTGGGCACCCTGTGCCAGGGCTGCCCACCCTCCCAGGGAACAATTCCTTCCCTGTATCAGCTGCAGGCCAATGCCTGATGATGTGGAAGGTCCCAGCAGCTCCCTGTGATCCCTGATTCACTCCACATTGGAACATCTTGGGGCCTGCCAACAGCTCTTGCAAGGCAAACATAAATTTAAAAATGTATCAGTAACAATTTATTTCTCTGACACTTTAACTCCTCTGTCAAGAACACATTTAAATTAAAAATGAACAAGAAAACTGAAATAAGAGATGGGGTGAGCTGGAATGGATCAAAGGAAAACACTCAATCCATAAAGCACTGCTCCACTGCTAAATCCCCGTCCTGTGACAAACGCTCCAGTGCTGATTAAAAGCCTTCAAGGTCTCTTCATATTTCCAAGAAGAAAAACTTACTAGCTCTGGACGTAGAATTTCTTTGCCATTTGCTGTTTTTGCCAAAATTTTTCATAGTTTTTAAGTGGGTTTTTTTACAATATTCATGAAAGGAAAAACACAATCATTATAGAGTGGGATTCTGGGATTTATTTGCAGTAATGGGGCACGTTGCTGTAAGAAGCAATAACAGAGCAATGAAGGTGCTGCCATTGTCTTTAAGTGCATCTTAAGTACAGTCATTACAAATTGGACGTGGGTAATTCCACCTTTATGGCTGCCTGTTTCATCTCCCCTCTCCTTCCCCTGACAAGAGTGTTCCTGAGCTAAATGAGTCTTTCCTGAGAGTGAAAGTCATGAGAGTTGGAAAAAGATTAGAGAGAACATGAGGAGAGGCTGGGAATGGGGGAATGAGAGATGTTAAAACACAGGAACGTGTCCTTGGCTGAACTGCATTTTCCCTGCCTGGCTGAGCCCGAGCTCTGCAGAGCATGGACAGAGGGGGAGGGCTCCGTTCTGAAAAACAACTTACAGAAACTTCTCCCAGAATAGCAGAGCCCTGCATAAGTCACTTTGGCAGTGCTGGGTCATGGAATGATCACAGAATCAGGGAATCCCAGAAGGATTTGTGTTGGGGGCACCTCAAAGCCCACCCAGTGCCCCCCCTGCCATGGGCAGGGACACCTCCCACTGCCCCAGGCTGCTCCAGCCTGGCCTTGGGCACTGCCAGGGATCCAGGGGCAGCCACAGCTGCTCTGGGCACCCTGTGCCAGGGCCTGCCCACCCTGCCAGGGAACAATTCCTGCCCAAGATCCCATCCCTCCCTGCCCTCTGGCAGAGGGAAACCTTTCCCCTGTAAAGAGTCTCTCTTCGTGTTTTCTGCCGGCCCCTTCAGGCCCTGGAAGGTGACAATTAGCTCTCCCCAGGCAGGACCTGAAGAGGTGCACAGGGTTCCTCAGCCTCTCACTGTGCTTCAGAGGCCTGTCAGCCCCTCAGGGGAGCTGCAGTGAAGTTCCTCCAGCATCCCTCAGTGTCACTGCAGCCCTGCTGCTGCTGCTGCTCCCATGGAAGTTTTTCATTATGATTCCTAAATATTGACGTGTTCTCTATGGCTGCATCAGAGGGAACAGAACGTTCCACACACTCTGCGAGCAGCAGCCAGCCCCATTTAATAACTTCCTCATGATTTCACACCTAATAGTTTCTTGCAGTTGGAGAATAATTTATGGGTTTATTCAGCGCAGTAAATACGTGTTTGTGTCTGTGCAGAGTCAAAGCTCACGGCGCCGTGGAAGGAAGTAAGTGTATTTCAATTGATCCTCCCTGTGCAGCTCTGATTGGTATTCCTGCAGCATCCTGCCCCTGGAAGTGCAGCCCGTTTGCTGTGTCCATGGGCTGTGCTGGGTGGGAAGCCCAGGCTGTGTGGACTCCCCTTGGCCAGGCTCCCACCGTGTGCTGTGTCCCCACGTTCTGGCCGTGGAGCCGCTGCAGGTTCAGCAGAGCCCTCGTTTGTCAGGGCTGATTTCTGGTGTCAGCCTGCACAGCCATGGGAACTCTTGGGTTTAGGTTTTCTTTGCCTGAGATTCAGGTGGTGGTTCGGGTGGTTCCAGTGAGTCTTTGCCCTCTGAAGGCTTTGAGCTTGGTTGAGAATGAACCGGAGTCTTCAAGGTCTTGTTTTCTCTTGGGTTTCTCACGTGTTTATTATTTCTTATCTTACATTTTGTCTGTGCCAGACCGAGATGTTCACAGCAGCTGGACACAGGCGACTCCCCCCATGATGGGAGGTCACTGCCTCTTATACAGATAATTATGTGTGTATTGTTTACAATTCTGTGTCAATGCCTAGTACCTATACTAGAAGGGTCATCTCTACTCTGACCCAATCCCCTCAATCTACTTTGTGCCCACGTCCCATCAGGAGATGGAGGCCAAGGGAGAACAAGAAGAACCCAGGGCACTGCCCTAATATCTCCATCTTGGCCCTCATTTACCTCCACTCTAAGAATCCCAAAACTACCAAAATTTCCACCCTGTGCTGTGCTAAACTACTGTCTGTCACATCTTTGTAATTTATAATTCTTCTCTCAGTGTCAGAAGCTTTTTCCATGGACTGAAATCAAAGCCTGTGTCTTCCTGGGCTCTGTGCCAGGCACCCCCCTGGACAGACCCCCCTGTCCAGGATTCAAACTCTCTTTCTTGGGTCTGCTGAGGTCTGTGACCATCCAGGGCAACCAAAGGGATGCCCTGGACTCTGAGAGAAAGTGATGGTGAGGAGTCCAGCCAGACCAGCAGCACGTGCTCTGGGACTGCAGCTCATCTGGGGCTTCACCCTCCTGCTGCAGGTTACCCAACTAAAGCAGCAGCATCTCCACAGTAATTGCAGCTCTTCCACTGGAAGGGTGGCCAGGCATGGGAAGGGCTGCCCTGGGCAGTGGAGGGAGCAGGTGGAGGGGACAAAGGCAAGCAGACATTGCACTGGTGACAGGCTGGGCACTGGAAGTGTCACCATCCCTGGCAGGGGACAAAGGCAAGCAGACATTGCACTGGTGACAGGGTTTTTGGGCACTTGAAGGTCTTGGGGGCCTTTCCAAACCTTGCTGATTTCATGGTTCAGTGTCATTTAGCCTGTCCTGGAGATGTCAGAGGACAAGGACAGGTGTGACAGGGGTTTCTGCCAGTGCCCCTGGTGATGGCACAAGGAGTGAGTGTCCCCATGGCTGCAGGAGGGTTTGTGCCCAGCTGGAGGGTCCCACACAAAGCCACCCATCCCCAGCCCTGCCCACAGGCCTCCTGGCTGAAAACAGACAGCAATTCCTCCTCAGCAGCCTGGCCTATCAATATGCATTGTGCATATCAAAAATTAAGATCCATTTTGTCATTTAAATAAAACATGAGGACATTCCAGGAGCCAAATTGCATTTCAGCTCCTAAAGAGGCTCCTTGGGTTTCTGGAACACTCTGTGGAAAACCTGTTGGGACCAGGTGATCCTTAAAAGTCCCTTCCAGCCCACAACCACAGAAAGTTCTGAGCTGGAAGTGACCCACCAGGACCATCCAGTCCAGGTGATGCCTTGGGGGGGCTGACCTGGACCAGAGACTGCACAGAGCTGGAGAATAAAGTAGAGATTTATTAAAAGGCCTCCAGGATCTACCTTGGGCAGGACAAGAGCCTACACCCAAGGGGGACACAAAATAATCACAAAATGGACACAAAATGTCTGACCAGTCATGAGGTCTCACACTTTTCTAAGTTTTGGTCCATTTGCATGTTGGGGTTTAATTGTCCAGTTCCAGCTCCAGGCTGTGAGGTCCCATCCTTCTTGTTCCTCCCTCCAGCCCACCCTTGTTTGTCCTTTTGGGCCTGAAAGTTGTCCTTGGTGTGCAGCAGGAAAAGGATTTGTTTTGTGTCCCTGCTGTGTGCAGAGCTGAGTGACACTGACTGTGAGCTCAGGGCTGCACCCCTGGGCAGCAGAAAATCTGAAATACAGGGAAGATAAAACTGAAGGCATCACAAGCCTGCAGTGAAGGGCCCATGCAGGGCAGAGTCCACTGGAGTTGCCAGTTTGGGTTCTGAGCAGCTGGGCCCATCCTCTTTGTGGTTCTGTGACAGTAATAAAATAAATAAAATAAATAAAATAAATAAAATAATAAAATAAATAAAATAATAAAATAAATGACTACTCCAACACAACCCCCCTCACTGCACTGTATCAAAGCACAGCATGTCCCAAACCAGCCCTGACCCACAGCCCCAGCCTGGCTCATCCCCAGGGACATGCAGGTCCTTGTCTGAGGGCAGCTGGGTGGATTTCCCTGCCCAGGCTGGGGGCCAGGGCTGAGGGAGCCTCTCGCAGACACTGCACCCACTGCAGTCTGTGTCTGCAGAGAAATTCTTCTTCTTTTCATTGGGCACTCCTGGAGGATGTTGGCTTGTGTAAAAAAAAGAAATAAAGCATCTCAGTTAAACTCCAGGTAGTAAATTACAGCTGGAAAAGGAGGAATCCCACCCATTTGGGACATTGCTGTGCTCAGGCTCAGGCCAAGTCAAAACATAACAAGGCAGGTGAGCCAGAGCTGGGTCCAGCAGTGACCCTGGTGGCTCCTTCTGTCACTGTAGGACACGAAAGAAAGACTCCAAGTATTTCAGAAGGCAAAGAGCACAGAAAAAAGGCTTTTATTGTCTAATTCTTACTGCTTTTTATAAGGTGCTCCCATCCAGACTTACCATGGTTGGTGAACAGGAACGACACCTCTCTGATCCCATGGGTTAAACCAGAGAAACACCAAAACACCACCTGGAGAAAGATTGTTTGGGAGAGGAGAGTTGTTTGCCAGGATTGTTTTGAGGAGAAACTTTCTTGAGAAACTTTTCCTTGGGGAAAAGTCAGCAGCTGCCAGCAGGCTGAAATCTCTCAGACCCAGAAGTATCAGGCCCACATCCCTCCAGCCCAGAATGTTCTGTGTCTGTGCTGGTTGGGCTGCTCAGCTGCAGGCAGGGCTGCAGGTCGGTATTTTGGGGTGGAGTGGCAGCTCCCTGCAGTGAGCACAGAGCCTGACCCTGCTGTCCTGGCCTGCCTTCCTCCCCTCGGGCTCTGGGGATACATTTCCCCCTCGTCCTCAGCTCTGTCCTGAAAACTGTAAAGAATGTTTTCTGAGCAGAGAGAAGGATGTGTTCCCTTTCAAAGGTGAGGTGACTAATCCTTTCACTGTGTTAAGCACTTTGAGATCATCCCATATAAAAATCACTGCAAACATTTAATATTCTCACAGAAGTGGTGTCAGTGCTGCCTGCCTGGGAACCTGTCCCAGGAGAAAAGGGCAGAGATCAAGGAAAGTATTCAAAAGGAAAATTAAATATTTAATAAAAGCCGTTAAATAGTGTGGGCCAGGACTGCAGCCAGCATAAATCACAATGACTCTGTTGGTGGGTCTCTGCTGGTTCATATTAAAAGAAGCTGCTTTGGGGTGGCTTCTAAAAGCCTTTTAGGATTGCTGGTGTCATTCTACACCAGGGCAGTGTCAGAGCTGTTGTTTTCCAGCACACCCAGTGAGGAAATCAGAGTAAAAATACAGTGTTAACAGTAAAATGTTTCTATGTAGAAATCCCGTTTAAAAATTAAGTATTGTGACATGTGTGCTGTGCTGACAGACACTGAATTTATTCTTCTGGTGGGCAAAGACACTGAAATTCTTCTGCTGGCAGTTTGTGGCAGTGGATAGAGGTGGGAAACTCCAGGGTTTGGTACCTGAGAGAACAGGAGCAGCTGGGCTGTGCCCAGGGCAGGCCTGGCCCTGCAGGCAGCGGGTGACCAGGGGCTCAGCAGACCCATGTGTCCCCTGTATGGAGAGCCCAGCTCTGCCCCTCAGAGCCCCCCTGGATGAAGAGGAGCTCCCCTGGATGAAGAGGAGCCCCCTTAGATGAAGAAGAGCCCAGCTCTGCCCCTCAGAGCCCCCTGCTCAGTGCCCTCATCCCCAGCTAGAGCAGCAGCCCAGGCTGTGGCACTTGGCACAGCCCCAGGACAGGGAGAGGCTTTCCATACCCCCCTTCTCCTCCAGACCCCCCTTCTCCTCCAGACCCCTCCACCAGGCCATATGTCATCCCTAATCCCTGGCACACACGGGGAATAATTGGAGTTATTCCTTATCCCATCTCAGCGTGCACTGTAAAGCAAAGAGGCGAGCACAGGGGCTGTGCAAGAGGAATAAGTGGGTTTAATTGAGGTCACACTGATGTGACAAGTCTAGGAGCTAAATGAGGCTTTAAGCTAAAGTGGGGAATGGCCGAGGTTAACTCACACATCCCTTGAAGTTGTTTTTCTTTCTACTTCTCTCTTTTCGATACCCTAATTTTGTCAAATTATTCTGTTTTAGATTCTGCAGGTTAAATTTGAGACTAATATGTAGGGAGTGCTTTGGAAAATGACAAAACACTGCTGCTTGAGAGGTGAACAAATGACCAGAGGAGCTTCTTGCCCAAAACTGAGTGTCTCTCCTGCCTGGTGCAGAGCAGCACATCCATTTTTTCATGCAAAAAGTAAAAATTACAAACACTCCAAGTGGTTTGTGGGAGTGGGGTGCAGCCACACAAGCCCTGTGTCTCTTTGTTGCCTAGGCTGGAGGTGAGAAGGAGACGAGGACATGAGCTAAATCCATTTATTGTGGCCTGGGCAGAGCAGCCGTGCAGACAAGGCAGCGTCTCCAAAGGATATTTATGGCACTCTCCATATAAATATGCACATGGGAGATGGGCGAGAATATCACTTCTCATATCCTCACCACAAATGCTGTGCCATTAATCTGTCACAGCCATCCTTTAGGTGCAGCTTCGAGTTTGATGTAGTAAAGATATGTGAATTTGGGATTTTATTTTGGTGCTGTCATGTGAGTACATTAAACAGCAGAGAGTGAGGAAGTGTTTGTGTGTGAGCTGTGGGAGCTGTCTGTGCACTCCACACGTGATCCCCAAAAACGTGGAGTGCATGGAGTTCACAGTGCTGCGCTTCAGAAATGCTGAAATATCCTAAAATTTTATTTATCCTTATCCTGAGAAATCACATTCCCGTCACACACCATAAATTCAGCTTTTTGGCTGTCTCCTGGCTGTGCATTTAATTTTTGTGGGGAGTTCTTTGTTTCGTCAAGTGGGTTGACTAAGCTGACAAAATTAACCTCGTGCCCTCACCCCTCAGACCCCTTTTGCTTCTCTTCCCAAATGCATCAAAAATCCCCAGCCCTGTAAAACACCCTGAGAAAAACCTTCTGTTTCCATGACACCCACGATTTGCACTGACTCTCCCATGACTGAGGGGTTCATGCTGGTGCCTCTCAATAATCCTGACCAGGGGTTCATTTCTGTCTGTGACTTAACTGCATTAATAATTCAAGGTAATGCTCAGCGTCCACTGAAGTCAATGAGACCTAAGCTCATGAAAAACAAGTTTGCTGAATTAGGGTGGAAATAGAATTATGTTGGTCCTCCCTGCAGCCACGGGTGACTGGTTGAGAGGGGATGAGTTCACTCGATGTGCGCAGGAAATTAAAATTGACCTTCAGATCGCTGATTTTTGGAGGAGAAAAAAAGAAGCAAAGCTCTTAAAAATGGAGCCTTTGGCTGTTAGAAAGGTGTGAGGTCTATTTATAGCAGCACATGCCATTTTTGTACAGCGTTCAGTTATTTGAAGTGGTGACAACGTGTCTGCTCCTCTGGGGGAGCAGGTTCCCGGAGGTGAGGTCAGACAGGGCACGTCACTGATGGGGAAAACATGAAATAATCCCGGGACAGCGAGTGGGGCTGGGTGTGGGGTTGGGAATGGTTACAAATGATATGCAGCCAATTTGATATCAAGGATTTTATTTTGCCATTCCCAAATCAATCTGAGTCAGCCACAATAAAAGCATCGATCATCATCGATCGAGTGTTGGGTGAAGGCAGGGACAGCCTCAACGGAGCTGTTCCACCTCGTCCACGGATACTGGGTTTGGGAGTGCAGATTTTATACAGTTTTTCTGCCCGGAGGCGAGTCCATTGTGTGTCTTTGTCCAGTCTGCATATTCATGTACTTCTTTCTTCCCTGGTTTGGTTTTGAAAGATTTTCCTGGCAGAGTCTGGGGTCTGAATTGGGTTCCTGGGACTGGGCATTGGGATGGTGATTTGTTCAATCTCTGGGTTCTCTCCACCTAGATCAGTATCAGATGCTGATCAGCCAGTGAAGTGGGGAGTCCACCCTTGATGAACGAGCCATCTCCTGCTCAGCCCTGTCCTTTCTGTTGCAAATTTTGTTTTCATCCTGCTATTTCACAGTTGCAAAATGGGCCGCAGTAGTTGGAGATGCCTTTTGCAGTTTTTGGAAATCAGAACTTACAGCACGGTTCTTAGGTTATGACATACAATATATTTGATACACGAATTTACTTAGCACATATACCACAGGAATCCTCCCCAGCAGAGCCCTGCAGGCTGCTCTGTTCCCGGTTTTCCTGCTCTCCCAGCCCTGAGCAGGAGCTGCTCCCCTCAGTTCTCACCCCCGGGTGCAAACCCCAACATCAGGGGAGCGCCCCACAAACCAGATCCTGCAGCTGACATGTGGTACGTGTAGTAAATAAATTCGTGCATCAAATATATTGTATGTTATAAAATAAAACTGTGCTACGAGTTTAAGTTTCCAAAAATTGTAAAAGGTGTCTCCGGCCACCGGGGCACATTTCCAACTGTAAAGGCTCTCAGGTAATCGCAGGGTGAAACCAAAATTTACAACAGAAAGGATCTGGCTGAGCAGGAGATGTCTCGTCCATCCTGGGTGGACCCACCACTTCTCTGATGATCAACGCCCGACACGGATCTGGGTGGGGAGAGCCCAGAGATTGCACAGATCACCATCCCAATGCCCAGCTCCAGGAGCCCAGTTCAGGTCCTGACCATGCCAGGAAAAGCTTTCAGAAACCAAACAGAGAAAGAAAAGAAGTGTATGAATATGCACACTGGACAAAGGCTCACAATGAAATTGCCTCAGGGCAGAAAAACTGTATAAAAGCTGTCCCCTGAATCCCCGAGCCTGTGGACAGGGAGGGGTCAGCTCTGTTGAGGCTGTCCCTGAGTTCACCCAGCCTCCATACCCCGGGGTCAGTGTTGCATTCCTTTATTGTGGCTGATCCAAATTGATTTCAAGTGGCAAAACAAAAATACTTGATATCAAATTGGCTACAGATCCTTTGTAACACTGGGGAGCAGGGATGCTCTCAGAGGGGATTGATGGAGCACCGAGCACCACTGCCTGCCAGGGACACAGGACTAGGGGGATATGGGGGAGCAGGGATGCTCTGAGAGGAGATGGACAGAGCACTGAGCACAGGAATGGGGTTATTGGGGAACAGGGATGCTCTCAGAGGGGATTGACAGAGCACTGAACACCACTGCCTGCCAGGGAACACAGGAATGGGGTTATTGGGGAGCAGGGATGCTCTGAGAGGAGATGGACAGAGCACTGCCCCCCGGGGACACGGCAACAGGGGATTATTCGGGACCTCCCCCCGCCTCCTGCAGCCCGCCGGGAACGTTGGGCTGAGCCTGGAAACGGGACGGCTCCGAGACACCACTTTAATCACGGGACTTTCACTGGGGTCACCCGTGAGCCTTGGCAGCTCCAGCCTCTCCAGAGGCGTTATCGCTGTCGCTGGCACGTGCAGGGTTTTCCCACTTATCTCCAAGTCAGATTTTATCTGGTGCAGGCAGCTGACATCCCCGGGAATAAAGAGCTCAGCTGAAGCAGGCATCACAAAATCCTCTCTTTTCACACGTGAGCACCCCTCCCCACCCTTTTTGTTTGTTTGTTGAGCAAGGGTAGGTTCCCCACCTGTGCTTCTTTACAGGACAACCTGCCTGGTTTCCATTCCATCCTCCCGGGCTCTGACACCACCAGCAATGCCCAGCAAAGTCTGAAAGGCAAATCCAGCCCCTGGACACCCCAGCAGGGTCTGGGCACAGCCCGGAGGGTCCTGGTTCCTTCTGCCAGGCACGGGCAGCCCTGGGCACCTCCTGCCCCTCCCCACACCCTGCAGCAGGGGCAGGGAGCTGCCAACAGCCCCCAACCCACAGTGATGCTCAAAGTTTTATCTTTCCTGTATTTCAGACTCTGTGCTGCCCAGGGGTGCAGCCCTGAGCTCACAGTCAGTGTCACTCAGCTCTGCACACAGCAGGGACACTAAACAAATCCTTTTCCTGCTGCACACCAAGGACAACTTTCAGCCCCAACAGCACAAACAAGGGTGGGCTGGAGGGAGGAACAAGAAGGATGGGACCTCACAGCCTGGAGCTGGAACTGGACAATTAAACCCCAAGATGCAAATGGACCAAAACTTTAAAAAGTGTGAGACCTGGTGACTGTTTGTCCACTTTGTGTCCACTTTGTGATTATTTTGTGTCCCCCTTGGGTGTAGCCCTTGCCAGGCTCTTGTCCTGCCCAAGGTAGATCCTGGAGGCCTTTTAATAAATCTCTACTTTATTCTCCAGCTCTGTGCAGTCTCTGTTCCAGGTCAGCCTTCCCAAGGCATCAACAGAACATGATTTATACCAGGGGGGTTGTGAATGAGCCATTAGTGAGCAGATCAAACCCCACTTTTGGCTGCAGTCACCCCTGGCTGGCAGGGATGGAGGATAGAGGGGTGGCAGGTGGGTCTGTGCAGGAACCAAACACATCCCTGAGGCTTTGAGGGACTCCAAAATTGGATGTCAGTTATTTCTTTAATTACCTTCAATATTTCAAGTAGAAGCCCTCACACATTTTTCTTCCTAAAAAGTCATAAACAATGATTTATTAACAAGAAATCAGCCATTACTTATATCTCCTTGTCTGTTTGCCCAGGAAGAGTCTCTGTGATCTCCCTTTTCTGGAAGTGTGTGGCAGAAACCCCAGATTATCCTGGCCCTGCCTCAGCCTCCCCCACCACCCTGCCCCAGGAACCTGAAAAGGGAAAATTGGGGTTTTGATAGACAAAAAACATATTGGTGGCCATGGAGCATCCTGAGCCTGCTCTGGGTTAAATGAACCCTTCTGTCTGACCCGAAATGACTTCTGGCTTTCTTGGAACTGCCAGAACACTGAGAAGTCATTTAGTTGCACAGCCTTAATTAAGCAACTGCCTCCAGTTATGATTTACTCTGTCATTCAGAAAATTAGACCCTCACACTCTTTCCTGATTTTTGCCAGAGTCCTTAAGGACAGCGTTTACCCAGATCAGCTGCACTTTGGGCTGTTCCAGCTTTCAGACGCCAGCCTGGAATGCAGTCAGCTTTGCAGAAATGTCTTTTGGGTGCTGAGCCTGGAATGCAGTCAGCTTTGCAGAAATGTCCCTGCACATCAGAGGCCAAGGGAGCTCTGGGCTGGGCACTCAGCACTGAGGTGGAATTGCTGCTTCTCTCCTACAAACCCCGGGCTGATCTTCGTCTGACCCTCATCTTCCGACCCTCATCTTCCCTGCAGCAGGACTGGGAACTGCAGTTTGGGGCTCAGGGCAGCTGTGTCCTGTCACAGCCATGCACAGCCCAATCTCCACCCACCTTTTGCAGCCCACCCTGCAGTGGCAGCACTTGGGTTTCACTGGAGAGTCTGGTGTGCTGTGGATGGAATGAAACCTTCCCAGAGCCTCCCTTCCATCCCTGCCTGACATCCTGCACTGGATCACAGAATCACAGGATGGCCTTGGGGATGGGGGGATCCAAAAGTTCCAACCCCACCCCCTGACACCTCCCACTGTCCCAGGCTGCTCCAAGCCCCATCCCTGGACACTGCCAGGGATCCAGGGGCAGCCACAGCTGCTCTGGGCTCCCTGTGCCAGGGCCTGCCCACCCTCACAGGGAACAACTCCTGCCCCAAATCCCATCCAGCCCTGCCCTCTGGCGCTGGGAAGCCACTCCCTGTGTCCTGTCCTTCCATCCCTTGGGAATTGTCTCTCTCCATCTTCCCTGCAGCTCCTTCAGCCCCTGCAAGGCCACCCTGAGCTCAGCCCAAAGCTTCTCCTCTCCAGGTGCACAATCCCAGCTCTCCCAGCCTTTCCTCCCAGCAGAGCTGCTCCATCCCTCTGCCCATCCTGGAGCCTCCTCTGGACTCTCTCCAGCAGCTCCACGTCCTCCCTGTGCTGGGCCCCAGGGCTGGGGCAGCTCTGCAGGTGGGGTCTGACCTGAGGGGGCACAGGGGCAGGATCCCCCCTTGCCCTGAGACAGAAGAGTTTGTTGTGCCCTGGGGATTGATTTCTGCACCCAGCACTGGCACCGCTGCCTGTGTGCATTTATATGTACATAAATACACATATATTCAATTAAATACAAGTTAATATATATATATTCAATTAAATAAATACCCAGTGCGAGGTGTGTATTTATAAATATATGTGTGAGTGTGTTAAGAAAGCCTTCAGAGTGGGAGAGACAGAAGGCTGGGGGATGTCTAATGGATTGCCATAATCATAGATTCTGATTCATGCTCATCATCTGAAAACAGCCAGCCAGAAGATGAAATAACTTCACATCAATCAAACACTAAATGAATATGTTATTAAGGATATTGTACACTATCAGAATCACCACGTGAGCACTGTCTGTGCTCAGTGCCTTCCATGGGCAGAGCAGGGCTGTCAGACAAGGGTCACTGCCTAAAACAAGGCAAAGCAGGGAGGGAAGAGTGATCCAACCCCTGTTCCCCACACCTCCATCCCTCTCCTGCTTTCCCTCTCTGCTCACTGCTGGACTCCTCTCTTGAGGAAAATGATCCAACATGTGTCCCTGCCCCTCTGAGCAGCCAGCAGAGCCCTGCCCTGCTCAGCCCTGCTCCCACCCCACACTGCCAAGGCCAGCTGAGACCACAGCCCCCCTGGCAGCTGATGGGACCCTGGGTCTGTCAGGGGGTCCAAGGCCAGCTGAGGCCACAGCCCCCCTGGGAGCTGATGGGACCCTGGGTCTGTCAGGGGGTCCAAAGGCAGCTGAGGCCACAGCCCCCCTGGGAGCTGATGGGACCCTGGGTCTGTCAGAGGGTCCAAAGGCAGCTGAGGCCACAGCCCCCCTGGGAGCTGATGGGACCCTGGGTCTGTCAGGGGGTCCAAAGGCAGCTGAGGCCACAGCCCCCCCGGGAAATGATGGGACCCTGGGTCTGTCAGGGGTGCTGGTGCCCAGGAACATCCCCCTGGTTGTGCTGGGGGAGGCTGCTCGTGCCAAACCCACAGCACTGGGACCCAAACCAGCACTGACACGGCTGTGCCCCCTCACTGGTGGCCCCACAAGGGTTCTCCAGGCTGGGAGAGGACAAGGCAGCTCCTGACCAAAGAGCAAACTGCAGATGCCTGGGAGCACTGAGGGGCTGAAGACTGCAGAGTGCAGGAGTTGAGGGAAAATCAGTGCAGGTGTCAGGATGGGTCAGAGAAACCACAGAGAAGTGGTGCTGGGGCAGATCAGAGAAGCAGCCCCAGAGCACAGGGCTGGCATTCTGTGTCCTGCTGTACCAGTCACACTCTGTGTCCTGCTGCACCATCCCCATCCTGTGACGCTCTTTTACACCACAACGACACAGACTCTGAACTTCAGAAACCTGAAAATGACTCCTTTATTTTTGGGATGTGTCTCTCTTATATACTCTTTTACACAGACTAATCTGATTGGTGACAAAAAACCAAACTTCTCCAATTACATTGGTCAGCCCAGAGGGACATCAAGAAGCCCCTCCTAGGAAAAGGAATGAAAAACAAAGTTACAACTACAAAAACACTTCTCTGTTTACAGAAAATTCCCTGGGAAAAGATTTTCAGAAAACCAAGACATCTTAGGCACGAAATCAGGGCTACAATCCTGTCTCCTGCTGTTCCATCCACTCTGTGTCCTGCTGTTCCATCCACACTCTGTGTCCTGCTGTTCCATCCACACTCTGTGTCCTGCTGTTCCATCCACACT
>JANPWX010019041.1:26817-43564 GCA_024734555.1 Trochalopteron elliotii
TTGTTTCAGCAAAAACTGGGATTGTTTCAGCAAAAACTGGGATTGTTTCAGGAAACTGGGATTGTTTGTTTCAGCAAACTGGGATTGTTTGTTCCAGCAGACTGGGATTGTTTCAGCAAAAACTGGGATTGTTTCAGCAAAAACTGGGATTGTTTCAGCAAAAACTGGGATTGTTTCAGCAAACTGGGATTGTTTCAGCACACTGGGATTGTTTCAGCAGACTGGGATTGTTTCAGCAGACTGGGATTGTTTCAGCAAAAACTGGGATTGTTTGTTTCAGCAAACTGGGATTGTTTCAGCAGACTGGGATTGTTTCAGCAAAAACTGGGATTGTTTGTTCCAGCAAACTGGGATTGTTCCAGCAAACTGGGATTGTTTCAGCAGACTGGGATTGTTTCAGCAGACTGGGATAGTTTCAGCAGACTGGGATTGTTTCAGCAGACTGGGATTGCTGTCCAGCAGCCGGGCAGGGGAAGCAGCAAGGTGCAGCCCAGGAGAGCCTGGTGCTGTGCTGTCCATCCACAGGGGCTGTCAGGGCTGGCAGTAGGGTCAGGCAGCCCCCCTGACACCCAGAGCTCTGCTGGACACACCCCTGCCCTTTCCCACAGACATTTCTCCAAACCCACACAACATCCCTCCCCTGCTCCTGCTTGCTGCCCATTGGGGTCCTATTCATCATCAGCCTAGTGGTTTTAGTAATATTGTAAATTGAATTATTTGAATGTAGCTGCTTTGGATCCCCAGGTTTTATTCTAATTAGTGCTAATGTTTCGAATCATCTCTGACTTTAAAGCAAAATTTGGTTTGGGCTTAACAAATGGTAATTCCCATGTATCTGCAGGATCTGTTTTCTTTTTCAATACATTCATTTTCCATCTTCACATTGAAATGAAAAGAAATAAAAATTTCTAGCACATTTTCAAGTCATTTGGAATTAGTAGAACTATTTTGTGTTAATGAAATTGAAATGTTGTCGATGATAATCTTCAAAAGTCTTTATTTTTGTAAGTGTAAGCACTAATGGCTCTGCTTGGACAAGCTCTTTGGGAATGGAAGATCAAAAACGTCCCTTTTAAACTGTTGAAACAAAATGTGTCGCTTGACGGAAATACTTGATTTCAGTGTTTTAAAACCAAAATTCTATTGAACTTTATTGATGTTTTTAAACAAACCTGATTTAAATGACAATAGAACTTTGCACTGAAGAATCATTTGACTTTCAGATGTAACTGGCACGGAGAAAACAATCAACAGAGAGCTTTGAAGTGTCCCAACCCCCTGAATCAGCTGTAGCTGGGGCACAGACAGAGCCCAGTGTCTGCCAGCCCTTCAGAGCAGCCCCTGTCACCAGACAGACACAAAAACCCCACACTCACACTGTCCAGCTGTGCAAGCAAAAAGAAGGACGTTTATTTGGGATTAGGGTTTAAATAGATTTTGGAACTTGATCAGCAATTGGGCCATGAGGTTGACACCTCTCTGACCCCACTGGTCAAGTTAGAAGTCCATCAATCTGTCCTTTCCCCAGGAAAGGAATGCACAGTTTTCAAAACATCACTCTCTGTTTATGTTACAACAGTGAGAAACTCCAGTACAGAAATGCAAAACATCAGAAGGCTGAAAAAAACCTAAATCAGGGCAACAAGCCCTGGCTGCACAGAGCAGGGGGACACCTGGCCAGGGGCTGGGCTGCTCCTCACAGCCTGGGGGGATGAGGGACCATCACCATCCTCATCACCTGCCCTCCATCAGGGCTCCTCCTCCTGGGAACCTGCCAGGATTTGCCTTTGCCCAGCCTTGGGGAAGGCAGCTCTGCAGAGGAGCTGTCCTCAGGTGTGGGCCTGATATTTCTGGGTCTGAGACATTTCAGCCTGCTGGCAGCTGCTGACTCTTTTTTTAAGGAAAAAATTTCTCAATAAAGCTTCTTTTCAAAGCAATCTTGGCAAACAACTCTCCTTTCCCAAAACAATCTTTCTCCAGGTGGTGTTTTGCTGTTTTTCTAGTTTAACTAATAGGATTAAAGAGGTGTCATTCCTATTCACCAATCATACTGGTTAAGTTTCTATCAGAACACCTTACAAAAGGCAGTAAGAATTAGACAATAAAAGCCTTTTTTCTGTGCTCTTTGCCTTCTGAAATATTTGGAGTCTCTCATCTTTGTTTTGTGTCCTACAACAACACTCGAGGACTTGTGAAAGAGGAGAAAATTCTCCAAGAGACTGTGTGCAGACCTAAAGTTGTTCCTGTAATGTGCTGGAACACTTTTTAGATCTGAAATCTCTTAATTAGCCCCGTTACACTGTAGCAGTGTGCTCTGCGTGGGATTCAGTCATCCCTAAAATTATTTGCTCAAATAAATGAGTAGAGAAATGACATTATTTTGTTAGAATTTTATCTAAAGCTGGGGCTTGACATAAGCAGAACCAAGTTACAGGTTTTTAACATCAACATCAACTCCTGGCAGGGGTGTGAAAGTCGTGTGTGAGCAGCAAAACTTTCCCAACAGAGTGTTGTGCACGTATAAAACATTGGCACTGTTGCCCCCCTCAAAGGAAACCCACTTTAATTTATGGGAGGCATTCTGTGGGGTGGCTTTTCCACGTGGGATGCCTCAGCCCCATTCCCATTTGCAGGTGTGAGTGTCAGGCCCATCCCTGAGTGTCCCGTGTGTCTTGGTTTGGGAAGGACAGGTATCTGCCAGAGGACACTGGAGTTTCCTTTGGAATGGAGAATGCAAACCACCACCCCCCTCCCCCTTCCAAATTAATATGATTTTGCAATTACAGGCTTTCAGGCAAAGATTTGGGAATAGGAATAACAGTTCTTTACTAGGAATATTAAGAATACAAATGCAGTAGTACAAAAAAACCACAACAACAACAACAAAAAACCCAAGCAAACAAACAAAAAATCCTAGAGACTCTGACAGAGTCAGAAATACAGCCTGAAACACTCTTGGTCAGGGTGTTGGAGGCCCACCACCACGGCCATGGAATCACAGTCAGCAGGGCTGGAAAAACCCCTGGAATCTCTGACCATCAGCCCAGCACCACCATGGCCATGCTGACTGTCACACCGTGTCCCACCTGCCCCCTGAACCCTCCTAGGGATGGGTAGGAAATGCTCCCCCACACCCCAGCAGGTGTTTCCATATGGGGAAAGGTTTAAGGCTCACTCCAAAGCCTTTTAAGGGAAGAACACCAGAAGTTTCCTTGCTCTCCTGGCAGTAATTGGCTCAGTGTCAAGACAAACACTGATAGGTTTTTTACCTGTTCCTCAGAAATGCAGCTATTCTCTATTGGGCTGTTTGCCAAAAAAACCCACCTAAATTGTTCAATACCCAAGGGAGAGCATGAGGCTTCTCAGAGCATTCCTGGGGTGTTGTAGCAGGTGTGTGGGACCTGTCCCTACACTGTGCTTGGCTTTGTTCCTTGTTTTTGCATTATTTTCTTCTTTAATTAAAACCTTTTTGCTTTGTCAAGACACGTTCAACCGTGCCACCTTGCAAAGTTATTTAAGCCCTTTTCTGTGAGATGCTGGACACCCTCAGAGGTACTGAACCCTCACAGAGCTAATTCCACCTGGTTCTGTGAGAAATTCAACAGGTGGGGACTGCAGCAGAGCCCTGGGCAGCTGTGCCAGCTGTGCTGGAAGTGGGACCAGAGGCGCCTTCCAGGACCCATCCTCCCCCCAGGGGATATCTGCTGTTAAACCAGCTGGGGCAGTGTTTTCTTTATCCCTTCCAGGACCCATCCCTCATCACTCTAGGGGGATACCTGCTGTTAAACCAGCTGGGGCAGACTTCTTATCCCTTCCAGGACCCATCCTCCCTTCAGGGGATCTCTGCTGTCCATGGGCAGCTGTTAAACCAGCTGGGGCAGAGTTCTTTATCCCTTCCAGGACCCATCCTCCCCCCAGGGGATCTCTGCTGTTAAACCAGCTGGGGCAGGGTTCTTTCTCCCTTCCAGGCCCCATCCTGCCCCCAGGGGATCTCTGCTGTCCATGGGCCATCCAGGCTCACTGCAGGGCTGACACAATTCCATCATCCCAGCCCGGGGAGGAGCCCAGCATTCCCCCCTGGATCAAAGCTGGCATTCAGAGCAGCAGCACAGCCTGTGTGCACTGGATTGCCAGAGGGAGCCCAGAGCCACCTCAGCACCACTGGGCCCTTCTCCAGGATCCTCTCTGCTCCCACAGAACCACGGCTGGCACTGCAGGAGGGTTTATTTGGGCTGCCACCAACACCCTGAGCAACAGGGGGTCAGGTCCTGTTCTGACTCTGTCAGTGGGTTGTTTTTTTCTACAACTGCATTTTAATTTTAATATTCCTAGTAAAGAACTGTTATTCCTATTCCCATATCTCTGCATGAGAGGCCCTTAATTTCAGAATTACAATCACTCAGAGGGAGGGGGTTTACATTCTCCATTCCAAGGGAAGCTCCAGCTTTTCCCTGGCAGACACCTGGCTTTCCAACATGAGACAGCGTTGGTCCTCCAGCACTGCCCACCCAGCCCTCAGTCACATCAGGCTGTGCAGGAGGACATTTCACAGAATTCACACAATTCTCATACTCGAGGGTCTCCTCGGAGCTGCTGACCCTTGAGCCAGCAAGAGCTGCCCATCTGTCAGCCTGGTTGGCTTCATGGTACAAAACCTTTCCAGCTGAACTCCCAGCAGCATCCAAGGTGCACTTGCTCCTTCACTGACAATCCACCCAGAGATAATTGATGGAAAGGGGATTTCAGAGAAAGAAACAAACAAAAAAAAAAAAACAAAAAACAGAGGAGAGAGAAAAATACTGATATTTTTCTGGTATATATTGGTTTTTAATCAAACACGTAGAGAAGAAGAAAGAGCCTATAAAAGGCAAGGCTGTTAACAGTGTTCATCCCTGGACTATCCAGTGCTGTTATTACAGAAAAGAGCTGACATTATTTCTGTTATGATGGTCGGGTCAATATGAGGAGAAGCTGCTGCAGTTAAATTCTCTCCTGCTGCATTTCTTGGCCTGTGTTATCTCAAGCTCTCAAGTTTCTGCCTTTATCTTGTCTTGGCGAAAGCATTGAATATTGATAAGTAACTAAATGTAGGCAGTTTCCCAGGTGGTTCTTCTCCTGAAAACCCAAATTTGCACTTTTTTTGGGTGCCATATGGGTCCAATTACCCATTAACTCCCAAGGAGGATGGTTCAATCCAGTATCACATTAAGGTGTGCAATATGTGGGCTGAGATTGTTTTCCTGCTGGCATTTGCTTGCAAGAATTTAAATTTCCTGTCAATCACAAGACAAGCAAGTTATTTTCACTGTGCCACTGAGACCCAACTGTCACAAAGAAAACATCACAAAAGGCACAAAAATGGCACCTTTTTGATGGTACAACATGATTACCCTGATCTTATATTTTGTTGTGGTTTCTATAGATTATTTTCCTGCCTTTTTTTTTTTCTAGAACAAAGTTCTTGCTTTGATGCCTCTCTTTGATAAAGTTATAAAGCTGTGCCAAAGATTTGAAATCTGTCATGGGACTTCTCTCTTCTCGGGAACGAGTTGCAAATGATGTCCCCCATAGTTTTTAAAAAAAGCTGCCTGCCTCTCCATCAGCAAATATTCCTCTGTGACACTGTGAATCTCTCACTTTTTCATCTCTGCTTTTGTCTGAGTCCTCCTGAAATATTAACAGGGTTCCTCGCAGCTGACACGAGCTGCAGAGCCCGCTCAGCACATCCCTGTTGATATTTATTCCAGGGGGACTGGCAGCTGCACAAACCCTCCCCTGGCATGGGGAGGTTCTCCAGGGCAGCCCTCCTGGCCTCATCCCACTTTAATGTCATTTTGCTGGGAGAAAATACCCTGGAGGTTTGTGCCTCGTGCACCAGGAGGTTCCTGCTGTTCTCCTGCACTCGTGGACGTGGCTCTGGAGGGAGCAGCCCCACACTGACCCCTGAGCCTTTTCCTGGAGAATGTTCCCTGCTGCTCCTCTTCCCCCAGAGGGGATCTGCCTCACCTCTGCCCAGGGACAGCTCCAGCCAGCCAGAGAAAGGACTTCCCTGCACAAGTCCCTCTCCTGAGCACCGTGGGCACCCAGCCCTGCACAGGGAGCCTCTGCAGAGTGTCCTTCAAAGCCTTTCCCAGAGACACAAACACCCACAGCCCTCTCCTCAGAGCCACCTCTGCCTCCTCTCCTTCGGAACCAAGCTGGGGATGGAGGCCAGGTCTTCAGTGTAGTTGGAAAAACCTGAATTAAGTCAAAACAGGCTTAAAAATTTATTTCTTTTTTTTTATTTGGGTCTCAACAAAGGAGGGAGGGCACCGTGGCCAGGGGTTTTTATTGTACTCACAGTCACAGAGCAGGGAGGGGCAGCAGGCTCTGGGATCCCAGGGGTGGTTAAGGCACTTTGGGGAAAGGAATGGATGTGTTTGACAGGGACACCCCAGACCTGGGCTCCTGGGGAGCTCCAAGCTCTGCTCCTCACCCCTCTGCAGGCCCCAGGCCACAGGAGCTCACCCAGAGCCACTGGGGATATTCCCGTGGTTTGTATTTCCTTTGCATTCCACCTTTTGTCTTCGTAATGTCGCTGATGATGATCTTCATTGCTTAAAAAAGCTTTGAAAAAGAAGAAGGAGCTCATGAGGAGCTGTGGAGACACGAGGCTCCTGTGTTTCACCTGGTATCCACGTCTGAGTGAGGAGAAAAGGAGCAGACAGGCCATGGGACATTTCACAGAGCACTGAACACTGAGGCTGAGGCCAGGAGCTCTGGCTGGGGCTCTGTGGGGAATAAAAATTGATAGTGAAGTCAGGTATTTCTTAATGCAATTTTTGTCTCCATGAGCACAGGAGAAACCAAATAACAAGAGAGGGTTTATTTGCTTGCAGCTCCAGCCCTCTTTCAGCCAGCACTCAGCTCAGAGAGCACAGAGACCTCTGAGGTTCCCATCGAGGCTGCACTCCCAGCATTTGTTCATTTTCCTCTCTGATGCTCAGCGTGCCTTGTCTTTTCCCAGTTTCCCTGCAGCACCCCAAATTCATTTCACATGCTCAGTAGAGGGTTGGCTCCCATTTGAGCTTGCTGTGGGTGGGGCTGTGTTTTTACAGCCCCATACTCACAATTTCTGTAAGAAAACAGGAGATTTAAAGGTCTCTTGCCTAGTAAAGGCCAAACATCTCATTCCTCAGCAGTGAGAGGGATTCTTTGCTGTGGCAGGACTGTTCACACAGGCATCCCTGGATGTGTCTCTCAGTCTGAGGGAGATCAGGATGTGCAGGACACCAGGACACCGGGGCTGGAGGTTTCTGCTCCCTCATCTTCCTCTCCTGGCCATGCTGGAGGCTCAGCACCGAGGCTGAAGGTGCCATGAGGGGCAAGTGGGATAACAGGACAGTGCCCCGAGGCAGGGGTGAGACATGAATTTTTAAGAATTAAAGACTTTAGTTAAACGAGATATTGCTGAGGGAAGATAGATAAACTTCCCTCTATTAACAGAAGCCCGATTTAAGGAACTGATCAATCATGAGGCCTGGTTATGTATTCTGACTAATCAATGGACTCCAAGAATACAATACAACCATAAACCAAACAGCCCTGGAAAAACAGGATTCAGTTGTCACGTAGCACTAAAAGGTTAAAAAGTCAAAGCAAGGAAGACCCATCTTACTTCATCATTTTGAGACCCCACCCCATAAAAAGGACCCCCGACCCATTTCAAAGAACAAACTCCACATGCTTAATGGCTTTTTGGCTAATTACCACACGGAGGGGGAATGGGATGTACCAGAGCTATGAATATGCATTTGTGTTTTGGGTATTCAATACTCCTGGACATAAACAGACCCTGTGATCATCTGTGAATTGTGGTGTGTATTTGGGAGCAATCCCCACATGTAATGCATGTAATAAACATGCATTTTCTAACTTTAATCTGTTAGAGTATTTGTCTGTCATAGTTGGATATCGGTATTAGATCAATATCCGTATTTTTAATAAATCAGGGGTGAGACAGGAGTCCCTGCTGACCTGGCCCCTCAGCCAGGGCCATCAAACCTCAGCAGCCTCATCAAACCCCAAATGACACCTTCTCAAACACAGGGAAGGAAGTTTTTGTTGTTGTTGTTGTTGTTGGGAGATAAAGCACCGACAAAAGTGAGTCCTGAGGGATTCCCTCCCGTCCTGCTCTGCACCAGACCAGGCTGTTCTCGGGCCCTGGCAGGTGGGACTGCTCTGCTGAGCCCCTCCAAGTCTGCAGGAAGCGTTTTGTGCCTCCCTCCATCCTGTGGCACCCCTCAGACTGCCCTGCTCCTTAGGCAGGGCTGCCCAGTCCCTGCAGGCAGGAGCTGGTGCCCCTCTGGAAAGGTGTGATGGTTCTGGCTTCTTTCCTCTGCTAAGGCTGGCATTAATACACGGGACTCATAGTCTTGTTATAAATGCACATTATAAAGTTGGTTTTTCCCAAGGTGTGTGCTATATGATTAATAACGTTGTGGTAAGAATAGAAGTTTGTATTTCTGCTATTAGTAAAGAAAACTAGGCATAGTGGTAGTAGCTGATATAGTAGTTGCTTAGACTGTCTGTTTGGTTGGGATAACATCCAGTGAACATGGAAAGAAGACCCTGCTGTTGATAAAATATCCTTAAACTGTCTGTTTAATCAAAATAACATCCAGTGAACACGTAGAGAAGACCCTGCTATTGATACACCAACTATCAGCATCTCCCATCTGAAGAGAGTCTGGACCAAGGCCCGAGCTGGAGGTGATAATGCAGACACAGCCCAGAAACACACGTGCTCTAAAAAGGCAGAGCCAAGGAGGGACCATGCAAAACAGTTCCTGGAATATGGAAACTAGTTTGTGGAAAAATATGAATATTCAACAGATTGATACAATAGAAAGGGTATTTAAAGAATGTCTCCGATACAGCAGGGTGTGGAGTACTTTGCTTTTTTTCTATCTCCTGATTGTCTTACTTTCATTAAACCTATTTCTTAAAATTTCCATAGAAAGTGAACCTTGTTTTTCACACCTCAGGAAACCAACCACAGCCAGAGGGGACAACCTGCTCTGCCCGCCGAGCCCTCCAGCCCTCACTCAGCAGCCGTGGGTTCCAGGGGAGGAGAGGAGTGAGCTCACTCTGAACACCAGCGGTGCCCAGGCTGCAGCTGAGTGCTCTGGCCGTGTTTGTCACAGATCTGCATTTTCTGCCTTCGCAGGAGTCAGGGAACAGGGGCTGATGGAAATCACTTGTCAGTGCTAAGCCGGCCCGGATCCTTGACTGAAAAAAATCCCCTTTGTCAGTAGGCAGACTAAAGAAAATACACAACATTGGATGTATCTCCTTCCTGTCTGGCTGGGGAGTCCAGTGCTACACTTGAGAGAGAGCCAGCAGCAACAAACGTCTGCAATTCTGTGCTGCTGCTCTCGTAAGGTCTCACAAAAACCTCGTGTTATCCTTTTCTGCAGGCTTGGCTAAGCATTGCAGACCATCTGAAATTCTGTTTTATTCTGAAGGATTAAAGCAAGTCAGAATTTCTGTTCAGGATGCACGGGAATTTTAGGGGACTGTGAAATAAGATATGTGGAAGGAGGCTTTTTGTAATACACCAGAGAGAAATATTCATATTAAAAACCGAGATGAATGAATGTGAATGCAAACCCAAGTTTGCGGAGTTGTTTTTTGGTTGCTTTTTTTTTTTTTTCCCTTCAACTTTTGAAGGTGATCCAAGCAGACAAGCATTATCTCTTGCTGCAGAACATCTCCTCTGTGCCCACCCCCAGCTGGCTGAGGCAGAAAGCAAAACCAGCCACGGGAATCCAGTGCCTGTTGGCCAGGGAAAAATACTCCGTGTACAATTCCTGCTGCTGGAACACCAGAGCTGGGGGCTGAGAGAGGGCAGGGGGATGTGGGACCTGGGGGCTGCGGGGGGCTGTGTCCCCACGGGGGCTGTGTCCCCACGGGGGCCGTGTCCCCACGGGGGCTGTGTTCCCATGGAGGGCTGTGTCCCCATGGGGGCTGTGTCCCCACACTGTCCTGGGGGTGGCTGTGTCCCCACGGGGGCTGTGTCCCCATGGAGGGCTGTGTCCCCACAGTGTCCTGGGGGTGGCTGTGTCCCCACAGGTGACCATGTCCCCAAGGTGGCTGTGTCCCCACAGGTGGCCATGTCCCCCAGGTGCTGTCCTGGGGGTGGCTGTGTCCCCACAGTGTCCTGGGGGTGGCTGTGTCCCCTCAGGTGGCTGTGTGCCCAAGGTGGCAATGATCCCAAGGTGACTGTGTCCCCTGAGGTGGCTGTGTCCCCACAGGAGGCTGTGTCCCCACAGTGTCCTGGGGGTGGCTGTGTCCCCACAGGTGGCTGTGTCCCCACAGGAGGCTGTGTCCCCCTGGTGCTGTCTTGGGGGTGGCTGTGTCCCCACAGTGTCCTGGGGGTGGCTGTGTCCTCACAGGTGGCTGTGTCCCCAAGGTGGCTGTGTCCCCTCAGGTGGCTGTGTCCCCACGGGGGCTGTGTCCCCCCAGTGCTGTCCTGCCCCCAGGGAGTTCTGTCAGTGCCCATTTCCACTCTCAGGCTCTTGATGGAAACTTCAAATGACATCAAACCTGGGGCACCTTGGTGACAACCTTCCTCTCCCTGCCAAACCCTATTTTTTTGGGGGGATCTCATTTATAAAGATCCTCATCCAAAGTAATTTCGTAATAAAATGAAGTATGTGCCAGTTCTGCAGGGCTTTTTTTTTCCATGCAGACACAGAATATCAAATGTAATCAGGGCTGTTTAACCTCAAAAGTGCAGCTGATCAGCATCAGGCGTATTTTTACCTTTTTAGCACTTTGAATTTAATTATGTAGCAACATTGCACACGCTGTCCAAGTCTGGTGCCAACTGATTTGGGTCATTTGGCTGGACCATCTGAAATGCTGCTTTGATTCTGGGGCTGTTGCACCACAGACATCTGCCTGGGATTGTAAAACATATAAAAATTACTCCTTTTTATGGGTTTTTTTTGCCAGGCCTTTAGAGGTTTGAAATTCAAGCTATGTGGATCTGATCCTCCTTCAAAGTCCTTCCTGCCAGGGATTTTGTGGTGATGTCTGAAGCTTTTCTTGCTTATTGAAATGAGAAAACAATCAGTATTAGAAGATCACATTGTCCTGTATTCCTCCTAGCTGGAAATTTTCTTTATTGATCATGGATTTTTGGGCCTTTAACAAGGTAATTTAAAAATAATTAGTTTCTTGTACTTCCTCTCATGTGAAAAACGAGGTTCACTTTCTTAGCAAAATTTATAAGTTTAATAATAGTAATAATAAAAAGAGACAATTAGGAGACAGAATAAAGCAAAGTGGTACGGCCGGGTGCCTGGCCGAAAATTCAGCCAAAAAGCACAATTTGCTAACAAAGACTCATTCCCTAAAAGCATCACCTTGTTGCATATTCATAAATTTTCACACGTGATTCAAACATTCCTCTCGAGTTTGGATGTTTGTGTTTAATTTCAACTTCCCCCCACTCCCCTGCATCCATTCCATCCTGCAAATCCATTCTCCAGTGGCTCCCCAAAATCTCACACTCCAGAAAACAGAGGTGCAATAAATTCCTCCACTGGAGCTCTGGTCACCACCATCTTCATCTGGATAAAATAATCCAGGAATGCCAGGGGGGTTTTCTGATTATCTTTCAGTTCTCTGGGTTATACTTACAAAAGCAGCCTGTATTTCAATATCCTGCTATAGCCTAAGAAACATGTACATTCATCACACTACTTATTTCTAAGTTTCGTTAAGAGCAGAAATAAAAGAAACTGTATTAACACAGCAAAGTTTCCCAACATTGTATATAGAGCATTCATTTTAATATTTGTGAAAAGCCAATGATATAATATGTATTATATAATTATATAATATATGTAATATAATTATATAATATAAATATATAATATTATATATATTATATAGTATATATTGTATTATACCGTATATATTGTATTATTGTATTGTATATAATTGCATTGTATTATAATATGTATTGTATATATATTGTAATATAATATGTTTTGTAATATATGTATTATGTTATTATGTATATTATTATATATTATGTATTGTATTATAATATGTATTGTATATATATTGTAATATAATGTTTTGTAATATATGTATTATGTTATTATGTATATTATTATATATTATGTATTGTATTATAATATGTATTGTATATGTATTGTAATGTGATATGTTTTGTAATATAATATGTATTATATTATTATGCATATTATATATTATGTATTGTATTATAATATGTATTGTATATATATTGTAATATAATATGTTTTGTAATATAATATGTATTATGTTATTGTGTATATTATTATATATTATGTATTGTATTGTAACATGTATTGTATATGTATTGTAATATAATATGTTTTGTAATATAATATGTATTATGTTATTATGTATATTATTATATATTATGTATTGTATTGTAACATGTATTATAATATAATATGTTTTGTAACATAATATGTATTATATTATTATGTATATTATTATATATTATGTATTATATAACAATATAATATTACAACATCCCATCAGCAGAGCTCAGGGCGGGCTGTAACTTTGGGCAGTTTTGTTCTGATGGTGCTGGGGGTGTTTGCAGAGAGGAGAGGCAGCCCCTGGCAGGGTGAGGTGCCAGGCTGGATGGGGCTGGATCAGACACCAAAACTGTCGCTGTAGGACATGAAAAACTCCAAGTATTTCAGAAGGCAAAGAGCACAGAAAAAAGGCTTTTATTGTCTAATTCTTACTACCTTTTATAAGGTGCTCCCATCCAGACTTACCATGGCTGGTGAATAGGAACGACACCTCTCTGATCCCACGGGTTAAACCAGAGAAACAGCAAAACACCACCTGGAGAGAGATTGTTTGGGAAAGGAGAGTTGTTTGCCAGGATTGTTTTGAGGAGAAGCTTTCTTGAGAAGTTTTTCCTGGGGTAAAAGTCAGCAGCTGCCAGCAGGCTGAAATCTCTCAGACCCACAGCCAATCCCTTCCTCAAAGCTCAGAGTCCATGAGACCCCCCAGAGCCCCCCTGTGCCTGGGGAGGAGGGTCCCTGTGGGGGGACAGGGGTCCCCCTTTGACGGGACAGGGGTTCCCTGAGGGGACAGGGGTCTGGCCTGGGCCACTGCAGCACTGAACAAAGGGACACTTTCTCCTCCAGCCAGAGCCTCCCCAGCCTGGTGCAAACCCATTTTGGGTGTTGAAGATGGAAACATCCCTGGATTCGCTCAGGAGAGCCACTCGGGTGGATTTTAATCCTTAATTGAGTTCAGTTGTAAAACCTTCGTGTGACCTTTTTATGAATTAGGTGCAGACAAGTAGGAAATGTTTTCCATTATCACTTAAAAGTACCCTTCCTGCTGTACCTTACTCCCACAAATAATTAGAGAGGAAAGTGGTAATTACATGAATCAATTGATAGCAGCATTTGGCTCAGACAATGCTCAAAAAGAAACTATAATTTAAGCTTAACGTGTACTATAAAGTTGACGAAGGAAATGGAAATTTATGTAAATTCCAAGAGACAATTTATAAGGTTACAGACTACGTGGGATGCACATGTTTGTGACTGTTCTTTAGGTTCAGCTATTTAGGGTGGCTTTCCAGACTGAACCAGTGCTTTCCTTTGGATTCCACCCCCTGAAAACTGAAAAGCTTTTCAGTTTGAGGGAGGCAAGCCAGTTGTTTGAGATTAGACTGAAAGTCTTCACTTTTTCCACTGCTCATCCCAAGAAGAGAGGACGTGGTCCTGGGGAGCTTTGTGAACACACAGAGGCCAGGACAGGGATCCCGGGGGTGCCCACCTCATCCTGTGTCTCCTTGGAGTCATCCTGCCTCGATGAGCAGATCCTGGTGTACCACAGAACACACAAAATTAGAGTCATTTGCATAATTAATCACTGGGAGCCTTTAGAGAAGCCAGAGCAGTTCCTAACACCCAGGGCACCCCATATGCTCTGCCCTAAAATTGCACATTTATTCCCTCACGGGCTCCAAGTGGGTGACACCTGACTAAATCCCACCTGGAATTTTGGGTGCTTGACAGTGACAAAGGACAAAGCCCTGGCTGGGGGCAGCAGTGGTGGGGGGTTTGTGGTGGGCTCAGACCTGAATGAGGACTGGGGCTGGGCAGTGCCCTGGCAGGGTGGGTGTCACTGATCACCTCTGTGCACAAGCTGAGGCTTTCTCTGGGCGTTTATTCCATCAGAATTCATTCTCAAATGGCAGAGTGGAGTGCTCTGAAAGGCAAGTGAGAACAGCCAGTTGCCTCCTGAATCACACCCTGTCCCTCTGCATTTTCAGTGGCAACCGTGGCCGAGTCCAGCAGCAAACATCACCTTTTCCTTCCCATTGCTCTTTCCAGGAGCAGCAGGAGCCCAGGAGGAGGAGTGGTGGGCTCTGTTTTATGTACAGCAGCCCCCCAGCTCAGCCCTGCCCTTACTCACACTCACAAAAACCCCCACTGGCTGAGGGCTGGATGATCAGACTGTGAGTTCCCAGCCTGGAGGTGGCTTTGCCTGGTGACATCCCTGCAGCAGACCAAGGTAGAATTCAGCTCTGAAAATCCCAAAGTTTGGGTTGAATTCCATGTATGGAATTCCATGTATTCCATGTTTGGAATACAACTTCAGTTTTAAAGTTGGTGGCAAGAAAAAAGAGCACCTAAAGCTGTGCGTGAGAGTTGCTGAGCATTGGTAATCATTGTGTGTTTTACACCTGTGTTTGGAGTCAGTTTATAGAATGTGGTTGTGAATTCAGTGAAATCCCAGTCCAAATTAGGATTTTGCTCTGGAGAACCAGACCTTGGCCTTTTAAGGCCTGACAGGAAAACTAACTTCATGTGTTTTTAAAACAACTTCCTGAAACTCATTCTTTAATCTGCCAATTTCCATTTTCATAAAAGTCCTTTCTCCACAGCTATTAAGCATCTTTAAAATATAATTTTAAAAATGTAATAACCTTTGTCATCTGTTCTACAGCTTGCCTTCAGCCAGTGCACTACTTGTGAATACAGAATTTCAAATTAAATTTACTAATCTCATGGAAAAGGGACACTAGAAAATATTGCATTCAGGGTTTATACTGGCACAGCAAGCTAAGAACAACTAATTCTATCAAGTAACAAAATAAATTATACATTCCCTCTCCTGGCTGAGCTGAAATACTGCACAAAATTATTGAAAAGCTTCTCATGTAAAACCGAAGGAAAATACCAATTAAAGCCACGCTGCTGGTGACTCTCGGGGTGGTGAGAGCTCCACTCGTGAGGAGATGGGGAGGGAGAGGGGTCCCAGAGTGGGGCCTGGCCCGGGGCAGGAGGGGCAGGAGATCTTCCACGCCCTGTGGGCTCTGTGTGGGAATTCAGGACCATAAATGACAATTTCCTCCCCCCTTGCTCCTTTCTCCATAGGCAGGGCTTGGATTTGACTTTTCAGGGTAGTGCTCTGTTGGAATTGTGGAACCTGAGAATTGGGGATTTTAGTGTGTAGTAATGCATGTGAGTCAAGATGGAGGATTTTAGGTCCTTCTTCTTCGCTGCCTTCTTCGTTCTTCTTCATGGGTTTGGGTGGTTTTCTGTAATTGGGTGAAAAAGTTCCCCATTGTGGGTCTTGGGCGGTCATTATTGGGTCAGAAATATAAATAATAGAGGTGTCACCTCATTACTGGGTAATTATCACTTAAATAGCCTTGGAAAGAGTTAGAAGCTCTCCATTTTACCTCATTTCTCCCACTTGCCAGCTAGAGCTCAGGGCTTGTGAGTCTGTAAATAGATAAGAAACAATAAACATCCAAGTCCCAACTGGAAATCTCCATTTCCCATGTGTTAATCCCGACCTTGGCAAGGATAAAAGGAAGCAGAACCTTCACAGTGCTCATACTCCAGGGGATCTGAGAAATCTGGAGTGCCCAGCTTGGACTCTCCACCCTGAACCTTTCCAAACTGGAGTTTTAGGTGGTTTTCACCTATAAAACCAGGGTAGTGTTTTGAGCTCCTACCAAATAAATGCCTGCAGGAATAGAGTTCACCATTTAACAAAAATCCAGCTCAGCTGGCACATTTTGTCACTAGAACAGGGAAGAAATGGAGCTGCCCCTGCAAACAAACATTTCTAGGAATGCAGTCAGGAAACACAACCCAGCAGCATCAGCCTCTCCTGCTGCTGTTCCAGCAGCTCCATTTGGGCCTGGCTGTCTCCCTGCCCACACTCCCAGGAAATTGCTCAGAAACCAGCCAGGGATAAATGGGGAGGAATCAGTGTGCTGCAAACAGGGAGCTCTCATCTGCTCCCCAGCCACCCTGCACCCGCCTGCCTCTGGAGCTGACCTTGCCTTCACTGGGGCCGGGCTGCAGGGATCACCAGGGAGGTTCTGCTCCCCACTCATCTGTGGGGAGAGCTGCTCTCTGCAGTGCCTGGGCTGTCACAGCTCTCAGCAGAGCTCCAGGAGCTGCTGGAACAGAGCTCCCAGTGCCAGAGGCTGCACGGGGCTGCTCACCAGGCTGGGAGCAGGAATAAAACCCTCAGGTGCTCTGTCCTGCAGGAGGAGAAGGGTGGTCAGAGAGAATTCCTGCAGGAGAAGGGTGGCCAGAGGCAATTCCTGCAGGAGAAGGGTGGCCAGANAATTCCTGCAGGAGAAGGGTGGCCAGAGGCAATTCCTGCAGGAGAAGGGTGGTCAGAGAGAATTCCTGCAGGAGAAGGG
>JANPWX010019044.1:0-19834 GCA_024734555.1 Trochalopteron elliotii
TGCTGCCTCTGTGACAGGAGCCACCCACGGCCTCTGTGGTACCAGAGATAAATTTTTGGGATTTCTTTTTTTTTTTTTGCAGGTAAATTTTTGGGATTTTTTGAGGCTTCTCAGCACAGCTGTGTGTGATGGTTCTGTCTTCTTTCTCTGCCAAGGTTGGGACTAATACACGGGGGTCACAGTTTTGTGTTCAGGCTCAGTGTTTATTATTTCTTATCTATATTACAGTCTCATGAGCTGTGAGGTCTAACTAGCAAGTTTGAAAACAAAGGTAAAATGGAGCACCTCTCTATCTCTACAAGGTCTTTTCAAGGACAATCCATCCAGTTATGAAATGCCACCTAAATTATTTTTACTTTAAACCCAACAACTAAAGTCCACAATGTGAACTTTATTAACCAGTTACGGAAAACCACCCAAACCCATCAAGAAGAAGGAAGAAGAAGGTGAAAAAAAGAACAACAAACCTCCACCCTAAAGCCTCCATCTTTCCCCATATATATTACTATATGCTAAAGTCCTAAAATCTAAGTTTCCAGAATTCCAACAGCTGTGAACCACAGGTGGGTGTGGGCAGGCCTGGGGCACAATCCCCTCCCAAACAGAGCAAAAACCCTTTCCAGCACAGGGATAACCACCCAAAAGGCCTGAAAACCACTGCAGTTACACACAGCAAGAGAAAGGTTTGCTGTTAGGAGTGGAGAGAAAAGCAGGGCCCACACAGCTCATTAAAGAGCAACAGACAGAGTGTGTGGGCTTCCAGCTGTGCCTCCCTGGAAAGTGCTGCAAGAACCATTCCCAGCTGCAGCCACAATCCCAGGGATCTCTGACAGGGCTGGTGATGCACAAAACCCCCCAGAAACTGCAGGGCTCTGCATCCATGGATTACATCAGGGTTTATATCCCATTCCCAGGAATCTCTGACAGGGCTGGTGATGCACAAAACCCCATGGAAACTCCAGGGCTCTGGATTCATGGATTACAGCAGGGTTTATATCCCATTCCCAGGAATCACTGACAGAGCTGGTGATGCACAAAACTCCCTGGAAATTCCAGGGCTCTGTTATTCATGGATTACAGCAGGGTTTATATCCCATTCCTAACTGAAGCCTGGGAATCACTGACAGGGCTGGTAATGCACAAAACCCCCTGGAAATTCCAGGGCTCTGGATTCATGGATTAAGCAGGGTTTNGTGGGGATGCTGCTGACTGCAGGCCCAAAGGTCCAAACCCACTTCCTGAGCCACACACTTCATTTCTAGAGGTTACTGAGGGATAATTCCACCCCTTCTCACCTTCCCTTAAGGAAATAAATTGTGAATTCAATAAAAATGTAGGTAAAAGGCTTCCATGTATATGGAGAGAAATAATCCAGCATGGTACACCTGGGAACATTTCCCTCCATGTGCATGGGCAGGGTGTGCTGGACTCTTTCCATCTCAGGAGACACAGCTGTGGGTCAAACAATACCAGAAATTACAAATTACAAATTACAGGGTCTCCCCCACCTCCCCCCTTCCATCCAAACCCTTCCTGTCCTTTTCCACAAGAACCTCCCATCTCTCAGCCCAGATGGGCTCCCTCGGACTTGCACAGCTCCCAGGGGAGATGCCGGGGTGGCCTTTCCAGCCCCTCAGCCCCGTCCTTGCCACGCTCCCACACCCAGGGATGCTCCATGGAGCAGCAGGAGGGCTGGGAGGTGTCCCAGGTGAGGTCTGCAGAGTGCAGGTGCTGCTGCAGCAAATCCAGGGAATTCAGCCTCGGCTCCAACCACCTCCGACACCGCCGCGCCTCAAGGCCCCGTCCACGTGTTTGTCTGTGCAGCTCCTGGGCCCCTCCGGAGTGGCTGCTCTCTATTTATTTATTTATTTCTGTCTCTCATTAATGTGCCAGCACCGTTAATTAGTGCCACTGCAGCCCAGTCCCTCTTGCCAGCCCGATTATCCCGCCTGCCCTTCCCTTGCCCACCAATGAGTTGTGCCACGGCACTTGAGAAGTCGCAAGCGCTTGTCCTCTGCACCGGCGCCTGGAAAATGTGAAGTGACACCGGGACTTTGCTCACTGGGAGAGGGGAGGACAAGGCCACGGTAACAGTGAGTCTTTTCGGAGTGCAGCCACGGCCCTTCCAGATCCCAGTCAGCCTCTCCAGGAGAGAAACTGCTTGAGAACTGCTCAGGGGGCAATCCAAGCTCACACAGCCACACACAAAGTTACCAGGCTGGCTCAGCAGAGAGGCAGAAGGCTCCCAGCCCAAATCAATTTCCAGCAAGTGTTTATTCCAGCGTGCTGAAGGTGGATCAGGAGCCAGAGAGGGGGAACATGTGGTTTTTCTCAGTTATACAGGGTCTGAGGTGTGTGGGTGGCACAGGGGGCAGGGCAGGGGGCAAGTGACCACAGGGAAGAGAGGAAGAGGACACCAGGCCCCAGAGCCAGTGGGGAAACAGGGAAAGGGGATGCCATGGGGTGGGGGATGGACTTGCCAAACCCAGAGAGAAGATTGCACAATGTCTGCAAGGATCCATGGGGGAGAAGCCTTTGTCACACCTGGGCTATCTTTAATCTTCACTTTTCCAGGGAAGGGCAGTTGAAAATTCCTTTAATAGCATGAGGGACTCCACAGGCCACGGCCGCCACGGGGAGGGACAGGCAGAGCCTTCATGGCAGCTGACAAAGCCGAGCCCACCCCAAGCAGAGCCCGGTCCGCGGCAGAGCCGGGGTTAACGCGGGAGCGCAGCCATGGCCGTGAACCTTAAACAAACTTCCAGCAGCATTTTCCTGGCAGCCCGCCTGACATTTTTCTTTATGTTTCGTCAGTCATATCTGAGCGATCAGACAGCCGCCGCACGTGGTACACCCACCAGGATTATTATCTCGAGCAGAGGCCCAGAGCTCATTGTAGCAGGCATGTAATTCTTTACAATGTATGCCACGTTAAGTGTGTTGGGTTATCTATTCAACAGCTGACTGAGCCGGGCTCTCAGCTCTCCTCAACAACCATGTAAGAAGCGATGACAATTGTACTACTTCATAAGGGCTGCATGCAACTCTGACACACACTTCACAGCAACCAGTCATCTATATAAACCAATTTCAAGAGCAAAATTGCATGGTGCCTCCACTCTGTTATAAACACAATGATATCCACTCAGAGCTGATAAATGCGATGCATTTCTCTCTCCTGAGCTTTAGAGAACCCGCTTCCCTCCCTGCCACCCGCGGCTCCCGGCGGCGCGTGGGGACAGCGGGAAAGGGGACACCGGCACGGGGACGTCCCCCCTCCTCAGAGCCTGCATCTGATGAGCTGGGAGAGAAAACAAGGTTAGGCCTAATTAAGGTTTTTAAATACTTCTCGACTCCGGAGCAATTTTCAAATTAATTACGGTATCTTTTCGTGGGATTAATGCAATGTAATCCTTGTTAAGGAGAGAAATATCTATAGCAACCACCGAGTCCTTGAAAAAATACTTCAACACCAAACACTCGGGCAAAGGGGGAGATTAAAGACTGTCAGACAAATTAAACCCATTTTTCCTGGCTATTATGGGTAGCCAAAAGGGTGTGTGGAACCAGCAATCCCAGTTATGGATGTGCTGGCAACATGTCAGGCTGTAATTTTGGGAATTTTGCAAAATCCCACCAGTTTGAGGTGGCAAATGTAATTTCTGGACTGCATGCAACAACTCAGCCTCCTGCACCGAGCATGGAACCCCTGCAGTGTCACAGTGCAATGAAAAGATGAAATATGGCTACAGCGATCTTGATTTAATGAACCCTGTAATTGAATACCCAACCAAATAGACATCCTGATAAAACACAACAAGGAGTGTTGCTTTTTTAATTCAGATAAAGAATAGGATCAATCTTGGTTGGTTTCCATTGTTCAGCAGTCCTACAGGAGAGTTAAAAAAGTGATCGGGAACCACCCAGAGGTGGTCCTGTCTTGCTGTGTGCTGGAGAATAACTTAAATATAATAAAAACTAACAAAAATGCTTTAAAATTTACATTTCTGCATTGCTATCACACTGCCTGACCACACTGCCTGAGCAACACCCCAAGGTTCATCCCAAACCCATGGTGCTGATTCCAAGGGGTGTTGAAGGCGTGTCCCAGCCCAGGTTGTCCCTCAGAGCTGGGATGCTCTGGGACAAATTCCCAGTGCTGTGCCTGGGAAGTGGTGACAGGGAATGGTGGCAGGGTGGGAAAACAGGCCCAGAGAACCCCCTGGGGTTGTGACCATGGGTACAGGACAGTGACACACTGGGATACAGGACACTGACACACTGGGACATGGGCACAGGACAGTGACACACTGGGACACAGGCCAATGACACATAGGGACACACAGTGACACACGGGGACACAGGGCAGTGACACATGGGGACACACAGGGATACAGTGGGACACAGGACAGTGACACTCCAGGTCACAGGCACAGGACAGTGACACATTGGGGCACAAGACAGTGACACTCAGGGACACAGACACAGGACAATGACACACATGGGCACAGGGCAGTGACACGTGGGGACACACAGTGACACACAGGGACACAGGACAGTGACACTCCAGGCCACAGGCACAGGACAGGCCACAGGCACCGGCTGAAGCTCCAGGTGGCTGCACAGAACCTCCCTCAGTCCCTTTGCTTCCCGTGCTTTGCTCCCCTCGGAGCCCTCCCAGTGTTTGTTCCCTTCACTTTCTGCAGAACCCTTCCAAAATCCACCTCTCTGCACTGCTCAGAAAATAGTTTTGTGCAAGCCCCGCGCTGTTCTCCCTGAGACTTCCCAGCCCTGACTCATGTTTCCACATCCGAATTTATATTTAAGGAAACAATTAACGCTGATCCACATGGAAAACTTCCCAATCCCGAGCTCTCCATGCAGTTATGGCTGAGAACAGCGGGCAGAACAGGCACCGGCTCAGAACTGACTTTGCTGCCTAGATTGGTCTACAATCCTCATTTTACTGTAATTTAACCTTTCCTAGTTAATTTATATCGGTTCAGCTTGCCAGCCTGTACCTGCCAGAGTGATCATCTCCCATCAAGGGGCTGGGCGTGGACAGGGCTGCTCTCTGTCGGCTCCGTAACCAACACACCTAATTAAAGTCCTTAAAAACCTTTAATGTGACAAGACGAGACAGCAACGGGCAGGAAAAATAAGAGAGGATCTTTCAATTACTTTAATCACGCTGACTTTCAAATCCCCATCAAAACACGGCGCGGGCTGAAACTTTGCGCAGTTTTTTCCCTTTTCCAGGAGGCTCCCGGTGCCCGTCCCGGCCGAATCCCTTTTCCCTCTCCCTTAATGAGAGGCGAAAGGGAAAGTAAATATAGCAAGTGCTTGTAATAAATGATTAAATTGTCCTCCAGGCCCGTTTTGCATATGAATATAAAAGTTGTGATTAATAGGTCATCTCGCGCATTAACAAAGGCTGCAGCAAACGCCGGGCAGCGTCGCGGGCTTTGCCAGCCCTTTTCTGCTTTCAGAGTGTTCGCTGGAGTCCCAAATTCCGGCCAACAAGGCCATCAAAGGCGGGCAGATTGCGGCTTTTGCACCCCGGGGGCTCCCTGCCCATTGTGAGCCTCCATGCCCCCGCCGGGCTGGCCATTAAGAGCGATTTCCACCAAAAGCCGGCGCGCAAAACAATGCCCCGTGCCGGGGGGACAGTGCTGGGGACAAAGGGGACATCTGGAGCACGGGCACCGCCTGCCCTGCGCTGCTCCATCGCTGCCCCGCGGTCTCCGAGCCCGAGCTGAGCCCAGGGATGGGTTTTACAGCCCCAAACCAGAGCAAAGCCCGGTCCCCAAATGCCACCGGGACGGACAATGAGCGTGGCGGGGTCCCAGCGCCAGCGGGGTGGCACCGGGGGTCATTTCTGCCACCAAGCCCCGTGCGAGGCGCAGCTCGGAATGTTCCTCACCCTGGGGCACGGACAATGCCAAGGGAAGGTCGGCAGAGCCTTTCCCCAAAGTGGTTTTGGCCACCAAAAATCCACTTCGCATCCATCCCATTTCTTCCCATTCGCAGGTTTTTTAATCCTCTCTTAAGCACTTTTAAAGTGCCCAATTTTTGTCTCATTTGAATTTAAATCAGCTTGTATGGAGAACTTGGAGAACTTTTTTTTTTTTTTTTTTTTAAGCGAGCTTGTTTGGCAGGTACATTTTCCCAAGATCACCCAGCTTTAATTTTAAATTTCAAAAGCCTTGCGTTTAATCCCTTGAGCTGGCCTGGTACCTTGCACCATCTGTTCTGGGGTTTTGTTATAACCGAGAGCACCTGCAGAGTTTTGCAACATTTCAAGCTGTCTGTGGACTAAAATCAAAATAATTATAATTTTCATAAACCAAAGACGGCGCTTCAGGTGCTGCAGCCCCGATTTTCCACGCCGAGCCTCTGCACTGGGAGCGTTCCTCCTGCACGAGGGGGGTTTGTTCCTGCTGCCACCAGGTCTGGGGACAGCCAGGATGTCCACGGGCACCCGGAGCCATCCCACCCCACCACTGCTGCCTGCTCCAGGCTGGGACAACTCTGCTGCTGCCACCACGGGTGGGACAGGCCCAGAAGGAGCAGGAAATGTCCTTTTCCAGCAGCCACACTGGTCAAGGGGTGCTGACAAGGGGTTAAAGCCATCCCTGTCCACCCCTGTCTGCTCCAAAGGTGTTTGGGGGGTAGGGAAGGTTTTCTGCTTCTCTGGGCAAACTGAAAACCCGTTAAAGAGAAGGTGTTTGTTTAGACTTCATTGCCCAGAGCTCTTCACCACGGGAAAATCCCTCCTCAGGGCATGGATAACTCCACATGGAGCATGGATATCTCACCACGAGGATGGAGAGGGCACATCCCAAACTGCCCTGGTGGATCTGCAGAGCTGCCTCCCGCAGAGGCTGAACAGGACCTTGTGGAAGTGGCAGGAGAGCCCCAATTCCTGCTGGATGTGTCCCCCAGGTCCTCTGGGGCTGTCCCTGTCTGAGGCCAGGTGTGAGCTCCTCATCCTCACCTCCATCTCCCTTCTGAGGGGGGAAAGCTCAGCCTAAGCTGGGAGTCCCAGGGTGCTTGGTGCCTGCTAAGAAATGGATGGATAAAGGAGGGGGGAAAGAGTTTTTATAGAATCAGGGAATAGAATTATAGAATCTATTCCCTGGGTGGAATAGCCAGACATGGACTTCTCCTCTTTTAATGCCCACCTCTCAAAGCACTGCCCCTCCTCTTGCACTCATGCCTGGAGCCTTTTCTCCTCTGGCAGCTGGGTTTGTTCAGGGAGGCCCAGGCAGGAAGGGCAGATCCTGCTGGAAAGGGTCATCCCTTGCCCTGATCTGGCATCTCCACCTTCCTATTTCCACCAAAATAAAATACAATGAAATGAAATGAGATTAAATTGTATCTATCTATATAAAAATAAACTCCTGCCCCTTGTGGGAGCCAGCCCCATGCCCCAGGAGATGAAGCAGGAGTGACTCCCTGTTGGAACCCTGGAGGCTGAGGATTTTAGGCTTTCTGTGCTGACAGGCACTGACCCCCAAGCAAAAACTGCATTTCACCTCAGGCCGTGGAAAAGGCTCCCAAAACTGAGTGACAGCACTGGGATTGTGGGTGTGGGGTTTGGATAGAAGTGTGTGATAGCACAGGGTGCAAAACTTAGAGTTTAAGGGTTTAGAATATAGTAATGTAGATATAAAGCAAGATGGAGGTTTTGGGGTTTTGGCTAGGTTCTTCTTCTTTGACCTTCTTCTTCATGGTTTTGGGTGGGATTTTGTAATTGGGTGAAAAGGTTTGCATTGCAGGCCACGGGTGGTTGATTATTGGGTTAAAAGTAAAAATAATTTAGGTCTCATCTTGGTATTGGACAAATTATGCTTAAAAGACCTTGGAAAGAGATAGAGACAGAGACATTTTCTACCTTGCTAGCCAGAACTCACAACTTGTGAGGCTGTAACATAGATAAGAATTAATAAACATCTTAGTCCAAACACAAAACTGCATCTCCTGTGCTTTAATCCTGGCTCTAACAGGAGAAAAGGAAATAACCAACCTCACAACTGCCCCCTCTGCAGTTTTGGGTTTGCAGCCAGGCCTGGGCTGTGTCTCCCTGGAGCAGTTCTGTGCTCCCTGCAGGAAGCAGCACCTACAGCCCATTCCCACCTCCCCATTCCCAGGAAAAGTCACCAGGCTGTGCCTGCTCCAGGAATAGTTTGCTGAGGCAGACGATGCAGGGATGGCAGCAAAAACCCAATTAAAGGGAGTGGATTCCTGGACAGAAGGATATTCCCAGGAAATGGAGCATTCCCTCACAAGCTGCAAATGGGAGAAGGGCAGGAGTGGAAGGGCTCAGATTAACCAGGTTCACCCCAGCCAGGAGCTGCCCCATGGTGTAGGAACATCCGTGGAGGGCAGGGAGAGGGAACTCTGCAGAGCTGAGACATTCTAGAGCACATGGGTTTATTGCAAGGGTCGTGGGTAAAAAGGGCCTTTTGCCTTCTGCCACCAGCCTGGGCTGAAGGGAAGTCCCAAAGAGAGAGGGAGAGAGAGAACAAGAGGGTGAGAGGTGAGAGAGGAGAGAGCAAGAGAGCCAGAGAGAGGTGGCAGGGTCAGAGTGCAGGGGGAAGAGAGGTAGAGAGAGAGCAAGAGAGGAGCAGAGTCAGAGAGAGTGAGGTCTTTGTTACAATCCATTATATCTCCTTTGGTGTTGAATATTCTAATTTACACTAACCAACCAGTACATGACACAAAATCCTATAGAATCTACATCCAGCCTATAAGAACTACTGCATTACCATACTGTGTTATATTTTAAACTCTAAAAACTACTCTTTAGACTGTTCTCTTTTGCTACATTGACCTTTGGATCCCTTAGGGGATTGTTCAATCCAAAGGGATTCTCCTTCAGCTGGCTGGGCTGTTGTTTTCAGGTTATATAGTGACTAAGGCTCAGTATCCTACAACTCAAAGCAAGCTTTCATTTCTATTTCCATTATATGTTTCATATTTTCAGAATCTTTTGCTAAGCAATCATATTTATAAGGTTTCCCTGATTCATCTTCCCCAACACCATGGCTTTGGCATTCCTGAGGCCATGGAACACTTAGCAGGGGGGAGAGGGAGCAAACCCCACAAAACCCCACAAAACCCCCACAAAACCCTACAAAAACCCTTCAAAACCCCACAAAAACCTACAAAACCCTACAAAAACCCTTCAAAACCCCACAAAAACCTACAAAACCCTACAAAAACCCTTCAAAACCCCACAAAAACCCTTCAAAACCCTAAGAAACCCTACTTAACCTTACAAAACCCCAAAAAACCCAAAAAAACCCTGACACAAACCTAGAAAAACCTATAAAACTCTACAAAAACCCTACAAAACCCTACAAAATATTACAAAAACCACCAAAAAATCGAACCCCTCGCTGCTGGGCTACAGAAAACCTGGAGACACCACAACCCCAAACTCTCCACAGGTCCCTGACTGGAGGGTGAGAGCTTGGGCTGGGCTCTGCTCCCAGGGAACAGGGACAGGAGGAGAGGGAACTGGGCCAGGGGAGGCTCAGGCTGGACATGAGCAGGAATTTCCCCATGGAAAGGGTGGCCAGGGATTGGAGCTGCCCAGGGAGGTTTGGAGTGCCCATCCCTGGAGGTGTCCCAGCAATTCCTGGAGGTGGCACTTGGGGACAAGGTGGGGATCGGGCACTCGATGGACTCGATGATCCCGGAGGGATTTTCCAGCCTAAAAGATTCTGGGATTCTGTGGAAATTCCAGAAAGTTCTGGGTTGAGGCAGCACAAGAAGGGGGGTGAGGCCTCCTGGGTCCGGCTGTGTTGCCACCAAACGCTCTGGTGGCATCAGCTGTCACCTCTGGGGGCATCAGTTGTCACCTGTGGTTGGCACACGGGGGTGGAGGGGACTAAAGGTCCCCTCAGCAATGGCTCCACAGAGGAGAGATGTATATAATGTATATAAAATATAAAAATATATAATATATACATATAATAAAATATATAACATAACATAACATAACAACATAACATAGCATAACATAACATAACATAACATAACATAACATAACATAACATAACATAACATAACATAAATTATATGATATATACTATATATTATGTATTCTATATTCTATATATTCTATATTCTATATTCTATATTCTATACTCCATATTATATTTTATATATTATATATTGTAAATTGTAAATTGTATGTTGTATATAGTAAATATTATAATATAGTATATAGTATATTATATTATAGATATATAATATATTATACATATGTAATATATATATGAGTATGTATGTGTATGTGTGTATATATATATATATACATATACACACAGATTAGTACTGTTTGCTTTCTAAATCCTGCTGGAAAATAAAGTGAAATAAAGTCCCAGAACCCAGGAATATTTCAAACCTGGTAACAATTGTGCAGTTCTGAGCTACAAGAGTCAACACTTCACCTTTTCTTTTTATGCTCACAGAAAATCAATTTATATTTTCTTTATCTCCTCCTTTATTCGTATTTTAGATGTTTCCTACAGATTCTTTATTTCCCTGTTTTGCTTTTATCCCTTCATTCCTTCCTCTCTGAATACAAGGGAGAAATTTCAAAATTTTTTAAGACTAAAACCTGTTTTCCTTTTCTAGATAACTCCCTAAGCTCATGGTGCAGAAAACTGGGATTTTTTAATATATTTTTTTAAAATCAATAACTAAATACTGAAATAAATAAATAAATAAATAAATAAATAAATAAATAAATGAAAAAGAACAAATAATCTCATTTTTATATTCTCATGAAAGGCACTGCCTGTTGTATTATCCCTCTTGCAATTTTGTGATTTCTTTCTGGCCACTCGGGGCTGTTGGAAAGAGAAGCAAATGGGATTAGGATATCAAATGTTGGGATGTTTCCTGCATTTATCTGCCTGGCAAGGGGCCGGAGCCGAGCAGGGGCTAATGGAAACTGTGCACCCCAAACCCAGCACAGCGTTTGAAAATTGAAATTTCCCCTTTTCAAAAGGAAATCCTCCTGCTACATGGATCCCATTTGTGTGGGGAAACCCAATTACCGCGGGGTTCTTGTACCTCCCTCTCCTCTTTTATGCTGCCTTTTGCTCCAAGTGCTTATTCTGATTTGATAACCCCGGCACAAATAAAGTGTCACCCCCGGCTCTTATCTCCCAACTCGCAGCTTTCCAATTTGTCTCAGTTAGTTCAGAACTTGACTCCTTATTAATTACCCCCACGGGGTCCTGCAGGCACCGGGGCTGAGCATCAGCTCTGCCCCTGGCAGGTATCAGGGAGGGGCTTGGAAACCAAGAGAGGCAGAAAACCCCAGCAAAACAACCCAAAACCTAAAAAAAAAAAACCCATAAAAATACCAGCAACAACGCAAAAAAAGAAAAACCCCAGAAATAAAAGAAGCCGAAACAACTACAGCAATAAAAACAAACCAAGCCAAAAAAAAGTGCCACAAAAATATCACCAACTACAAAAAAAACCCCACAAACAAACAAACAAACAAAACCCGTAAAAACCAGGAAAAAAGAACTGAAAGCAGTAACAAAAATTAAAACAAACCAAGAAAACAAACAAAAAAAAAACCACAAAAAAACCAAACAAAAAAAACCCACAAAAAACCCCAAACCCACAAACCCACAAAAATACCACCACCAACAAAAAAAACCAACAAAAAAACCCAGAAAAAAAAGAACTCAAATCAGCAACAAAAATAAAAACAAACCAAGCAAAAACTCCCCACAAAACCACAATGCACAAGCAAAAAAGGCACAGAAATAAGAACCCAAAACAACAATTAAAGCAAACCAAACTAAAACATCCCACAAAACCACCAACTAAAAAAAACAAACAGAGGAAAAGGACTCCAAACAACAAAATAAAACCAAACCAAACCAAAAAAAACAACCCACAAAACCACCATCAACTGAAAAAAAAAAAATACACCCACTCCCCAAAAAAAAACCAGAAAAAAGAACTCAAAACATCAATAAAAACAAACTGATCCAAAAACCCAACCCAACCAAGCAAACCGAACAAAAACAACCCCAAAGTAAAGAAAACCCCAAATATTTTGGCTGTATTATCTTGACTTGATTTGAACAGCAGATCAAAGGTGAACAGGTCTCCCAGATATTCCATCCCCAGTTTATTCCAGAGCAGTTTTGGGTTCATCCCTTCCATGCCCTTTGGAGTCGCTGCTCTGCTCCCCAGGGATTTTCTCCCCGAGATTTCTGATGCTGGAAAATCCTCTGGAAAATTCCCAGAGAACCTCCCAGCTCTCAGCCCTAAGGAGCTGCTGCAGTTTCCCCGGACCCAGAGCCTAAATCCAGAGTGGCACAGGGAATAAAGCTGAGAGATGAATCCCTGTTTCGGCTGTTCCCAGCTGGCTGCTCCTGCCTGTCCCAAAAAAGGGGGTGAAAATGCCTTTTTCCCAATCCCATATTCCCTGATAAAGTTACTCTGACCTCCCAAAATACCACTTTAATATAGAAACTTTGCTGGAGTCACTGCAGAGTATGATAAAATCTATCAAATCCCTTTCCTGTTGGGAACCCCCCTGCTCAGGAATCTGCTGTCACTATCCAGGGTATTCTCTGGAACACACATACCCCAACGAGGGAGGAAGCACCATTTCTGGATGAGTCAGACATTTACCCCCAGTTGTTTAATAAAAAATAACTGAAACACCATAAAAACTGCCCAAAGTCTTCTAATGAGAGAGCCTGGCAAAGGAATCCCAGTGATTATTCCTGGCATCCATTAATTAGGAGCCCGGTGAGAGAGGATAAATACCCAGCCAGCACCTAATCTGAGTGACCCAGCCCCAATTCCAGAGTTAAACAAATAGAATCTGATTTGCAAAGTACATCCTTCAATATTTTAGCCATTAGCTGCTGCTAAAATAATTCAGGGCTCCAATTGGAGCTGTCTTTATTTGGATTATTTCCAGCACAGGCAGGGAACAGCACTCGGCATCAATTAATGCCCCGTTCTCATCCTGAACTTCCAGCAGGAATCTGTGATGTCCAAACCAGCCCTCCCTGGATGAGGGATGAACTCATCCCAACCTGAGTGAACGTGGCTGCTTTATTTTGGGGCATTTCCTTATCTTTTAATTAATGCCATCCAGAAGAATCTATTGATTTTCTAAGCTGGTTTTTAATGAATTATCACACCCAGAGCCTGTGGCTTCTGAGAAAAATCTTTTCTGCCATGAGCAGGAAGGCTTTGAAAGCTTAAAAAAAAATTTAAAAAAATAAACTAAAATAAGAAAAGAGAAAGCAAAAGGAATGTTTCACCCAGTCTTAACGCTCCCAAAGCCCCGAGTAGTTAATTTATGGAATCTCCTGTTAGTGAGTGAACAAAGGTAAAAATAACAGGCCAGTTATAAACTGGTGCTGTGATGACATCGTGAATTATTTAAAAAGGGCACGTTCAGTGTGACCAGCGAGCCATCAATCAGAGCAGACAGTGATGAGAAAAAGAGGTTTCAGTCACTTCCTCTCTGGCAGCAGAACAATCCCGCCCGCAGGTGCCGTGGCGCCGCTGACCCGGTGTCACCGCATTGTCACCGTCCCCTTTGAAGGGCCGGAGCGGCTCCTCTCAATATTGGAGTGCCAGGAGTAAATAAACCCCGGGCCAGGCTCTGCCTTCCCTGCACACTTCAATTTGTCTGACAATGGGCAGGACACGGATGCACAAATCTCTTCAAGCACCGATGAATTTTTTATGGCGGCTCCAGTCCAGCGGTGAAGGACGGGCTCTCAATGGGAGCGGCGCTGCTTTGAGCAGGAGCCCCCGGGGACAGAGCCCTGGGAAGGGATTTCTGTGGGATTCAGGTTTTCCCGAGTGCTCCTCGGGCCTTGCCTCTCTGCCAGAGTCACCACAGTGCTCCAGGGTGGGGTCCATCCCATTGGGAATGGAAATTCATCCCATTGGGAATGGAAACTCATCCCATAGAGAATGGAAGCTCATCCCATAGGGAATGGAAACCCATCCCATAGGGCATGTTAACCAATCCCATAGAGCATGGAAACCAATCCCATAGAGCATGGAAACCAGACTCATAGAGAATGGAAACTTGTCCCATAGAGAATGGAACCCCATCCAATAGGGCATGGAAACTCATCCCACATGGAATGGAAACTCATCCCACATGGAATGGAAACTCATCCCATAGGGAATGGAAACTCACCCAATAAGGCACAGAAACTCATCCCATAGAAAATGGACACCCATCCCATTGGGAATGGAAACTCATCCCATAGGGAATGGAAACCTCCTCAGCCCCCATTGCTGCCAACCTCCAGTGAGGTAGAAAATGCCACTGAAAAACGTGGCTTAATCACCCAAATCCCAAACCTGGCTTCATCAATCCAAACCCAAAACCTGGTTTGATAAACCCCAATCCCAAATCTGGCTTAGTCACTCAAATGTAAAACATGGCTTCATAAACCCAAATCCCAAACTTGCCTTAATCACCCAAACCCCAAACCTGGCCTAATCAACCCAAACTGTCTACTGGCTTTCGAAGGAAGCAAACCTTTCAGCTGAGCCACCGAGTGTGGAGGAAGAAGGGAGAGAAAAATGCACACCAAGTTTGAATTTGTGCTGGATTCATGTGTGAGAGGCTCCTTCACCTGATGTCCCTGGAATTCTATCCCAAACTTCCCCTCAGATCCCAGTTCAGGAGTCGGATGCTCCTGATGAGCCCCTGGATTCCTGCAGCTGCAAGGACAGAAGCAGGAGGAATAAATTGTGCACAATTCCAGGTTTGAAGAACAGAGCTGCTCCCAGGAGCTCAGAGATGCAGGGATGAGGGGATGAGGAGATCCAGGGATGAGGGGATCCAGGGATCCAGGGATCCAGGGATGAGGGGATGAGGGGATGAGGAGATGAGGGGATGAGGGGATGCAGGGATGCAGGGATCCAGGGATCCAGGGATGCAGGGATCCAGGGATGAGAGATATGCATGAATGTAAGAATATAGGGATGAGTGGATGCAGGGATGTAGGGATACAGGGATGAAGGGAAAGAGGAATGAGAGGAAGCAGGGATACAGGGACGCAGGAATACAGGGACACGGGGATACAGGGACACAGGGATGGAGAGATACAGGGATACAGGGATAAAAGGATACAGGGGCACAGGGATGAGGGGATACAGGGACACAGGGATGAGGGGATACAGGGACACAGGGATACAGGGAAGAGGGGATACAGGGACACAGGGATAAAAGGACAAAGGGACACAGGGATGAAGGGATACAGGGACACAGGGATGGAGGGATACAGGGATAAAAGGATACAGGGACACAGGGATGAAGGGATACAGGGACACAGGGATGAGGGGATACAGGGACACAGGGAAGAGGGGATACAGGGACACAGGGATGAGGGGCTGCCTCCCCTCCTGCCTCGGCCCCTCTCAGCCCCCAGCCCTTCACCCACTCCTGATCCTCAGCAGCACTTCCCGGGAATCCATTTGTCTCCAGGGAACCTCGTACCACTCCAAACCTCTACTCTGCCACTTAATTGTTCCTAACAGGTAAATCAAAGGTAAAAGAGAACTAATTAATTTTCCAGCTCGGTTTTATTTTACTGTTACTGTTTGGAGAAAATAGAACTAAACCCCATTAGTGTTAAGGTAAGACCATGAAACAACATAATATAATGCAAGAAAGACATTTAATAGCGTGGAGGAATGTTAAATTACTAATTAACTCCAAGTTCCTGGATAAAAAAGCCGAGTAATTTACAGGATTATTGCAACGTGCAGCTCAGATTGCCACGAGGGTCAGCTCGGGAGCATTTCCTGCTATTTCCTTCACCGGGGTGGTTATTGTAGAATTCCTCTCACATTAAAATCCACTGTCCTTACCCACAGTTCAGTGCTGCTAATTAGCAGCCGCTCAGCTTCCCCAGCAGTCATTTTTTTTTTTCCATGTGAAGCTGCCAAATGTTCCCAACTGCTCGAGATTCTCCCCAGCCCCACTCGGAGTGTCCGGAGCCCGCCCGGCCCGGCCCCGCTGCCCCTGGGGCTCAGCCCCAGCCGAGGCAAAGCCCGGGCAGGTCCCTGCTCCTGCTCTTTGTGGCAGCTTGGCAGAACCCTCCTGGCGCCTTTGGCTCAGCCTCACAACTTGGGAATATCTATTTTTTCCCTCCTCTCTCTTCCCAAAGACGCAAATCCTGCTCAGGCGCTCGACACCGCGAGCTCTCCAAGCTGTGGGATTTTTTTTCCCCCCTTCAAAAGCGGCTGTTTCCACATTCTATTTAAACTCCTATTCAAACAAGAAAGCCAGGAAAGGCATCTTTTAGTTTTTTCCCTAAATATATAAGAAGAATGCCCCGAACTTTGATGAATAATTGATTAAATGAAGCATCGGCCATCAAAGGCAGGAAGAGGAGCTGCTCCACAGAAAGGCTCGGCTATCAAACAGCACTTTGTTGTCTTAAACACTGCTCAGATCTGCAGCACTACAGAGCTCGTGGCACATTAATGTTGGAGCTAATAAATGGCAGCAAAGAGTTTAGTATCATTATTATTATTATTATTATTATTATTATTATTATTATTCGGAAAAGGAGTTAAAATCCAGCTTTTCTTGGTTCTAGTTAACCCCCGTCAGTTTGAAAAGGGGAGAAATTTGGCTGAGAATCGCTGAGCCTCCTCTTTTCCTCTCCCTTTTGTTTGGCTTTATGACTAATTTATGTTTAACCTTCTGGAGAATCCACGGTCACAAGACACTTTCTGAAAAAAAAATTCAAAGCAACTTTGGCTGTGTCCAATAGGAGGGCAAAAGGTCTGGGGAGCCGGGGAAGGGCTGGGGATTGAAAGAGGCGGCACGATCTTCTTCACCTCCTCTTCACGGCGCTGAGAGCAATCAGGAAACAGCCACTAATTGCTTCATCAAAATTAAGCTTCTCCAGCTTCATACCAATTATTTCCCCGTGGCTGTTTAGAGTTTTGCGTGCCTCCCATCCACACGAAGGGGGGAGAAAAAAGAAATAAAGCAGGGATGTGAACGGATTTCCCCGGAGGGTGGGAGTGGGATCAGGATTTCAGGGCTCACCTCTGGGATTCCTCCTTCGAATTCCCAAAGCTGCCAGAAACGTGCAGCACCTGAACCTTCCGCATTTCCACACGAGAAAGGGTTGTAGAATTTGCTTAGGACAAGAGTGCAAAATTCCTTGTGCTGACAGGGATAAATCCGTTCAGTCGGGGATCAAAACAGTAGCCCAAGGGTAACAAAGAACAAGTGTCAACCACATTTGCTCTGAGTGCCACAAAAATCCCCCCTGGGAATTCCAATCATGATGCTCTAGAACTGTATTTATATAAGGGTTTTTTTTTTTTAAAAGGAAGGAATATAAAGGGCAAAAGGGCTGCGTTTGGAGGGTGAGGAACTTTTAAACTGCTTTAATTTTTTTCTTCCAAAAATGATGATGGAGTATTTAAACACGATTTTTAAAAGTGTTTTAAAATATTTAAATATTTACACAGCGCTCAAAAAGAACTTTTTTAATCCTGTGTGGTGGGCAGGAATCTGTATTTTATACCTCTTAGTGGATATATACAAATATATCGATATTATATACATGATAGATGTAGAAATACACTAATATAAGCACATGTATGTACAATATAAACACACACACATAATATAAACATACATATATATGTATGTTATATACATATATGCATAATATACAACACACATATATGTATAATGTACACACACACACATAATATAAACACACATATATATGATATGAACACACTCATATATATAATATAAACACACACATATATATAATATAAACATACCCACACGTAGATATTATTTTTTATATATTGTGTATCTATGCTGCGATTTAAGTGATAATCCTGGAATTCTGTTTATTTTAAATGCGTTTTTTTAAATGAAATGAATTTTTAAATTAAATTAAATTAAAATTTTAAGTGTGTATTTTAAAATGTGTTTAACATGGAGCTGTTGAAGCACATTTTATCTGACAGAACTCCACTGGCCCCCCAGTGGGTGCTGGAGCCAGGGGAGTCCAGCCCAGGTTTCTGCTCTGGGGGTTTGGGGTTTTTCTGACTTTATTGTGCTCTTTCACTGCTCTGGTTCCATCCACTAATTATTCCAACATCATTTTCACTCCATCCTTTGCAGTATCTTGGCAGAGAGCAGAGTGATGGGAGTTTGCCACAGAAATATCCAGATATATTTTTAATAGGAGCCTCGTATTTTCTGTGTCATTGGGGACGTTAAACTGCAGATGGGCAGAGGAGCCCTCCCTGTGAGACTCCAAAAAGTCCTGGGTGCAGCTGAGAATCTTTGGTTATTTTTCCAGAAATGGGATTTTTTTTTTCATGCTGGCTGGCAGAGCCATGAGGAGCCTATTTCCATACTGGCAAGGGTTCCCAGCTCTGGGAATCATTAAATCAGCCCACGTTAAATCCAGATCCTGTGCGTGCTCCTCACACCCCCGGGCACAGACTTCCCGTGGGGCTGGAAAGTGAGGCAGGAGGAGAAAAGACACCAGTGGGCAAAAAATAAAATATTTAGTTGTTACTTTTTTGTGTCGAGGGAGTGCGACAGGCCACAGTTCTCCACTTTTCCCCCACTTTAAAACAAACCAGTTTAGAAGACAGATTTCCTAGAATTCTGTACAGCTTTGGCTGTTTGTTTGTTTTGTGAACTCCGATCATCCCAAAATAACCCAAGGCAGCATCACCGGGGTGGTGAGAGCCAGAAAACACAGAAATCCACCATTAAATGCTGCTTAAATCTTGGTTGGGTTTGTTCCCCTACATTTCATAACCCGGAATGCTGAATTTCCAAAGATTTCCACCCATCCTGCTAGGCTCCATCCCCTTGGGATGCTCTGGGAGAGCATCCCGGCCTTTCCCTGGGCTCATTCCTGGGACACATTCCGGCCTTTCCCAGGGCTCATTCCCGGCCTTTCCCAGGGCTCATTCCCGGAACACATCCCGGCCTTTCCCAGGGCTCATTCCCGGGACACATCCCAGCTTTTCCCAAGGCTCATTCCCGGCTTTTCCCAAGGCTCATTCCCGGTTTTTCCCGGGGCTCATTCCCGGGGCACATCCCGGTTTTTCCCGGGGCTCATTCCCGGGACACATCCCGCCCTTTCCCTGGCACGGCAGGGAGCGGGATGCGCGGGATGCGCGGGATGCGTCGAGCCGGGAGCGGCTCTAATGGAAGTGGCAGAGCCGTCACCGTCCATCCATCGCTCCCAGCGCCGGGAAGTGCCGGGAAGTGCCGGGAAGTGCCGGGATAATCCCCCCGCCGTCGCTGGGAACCGCCCGCATCATCACCCCGACGCCGCGCTCTGCTCCCTCACTTGCATTCCAGCCCAGTATTCCCTGAACAACCTCTGGAAAACAGCTCTGCCCACAGCTCCCCTCTTGTTCCCCACAGCCCGGGGGATCGCGGATCCCGCATGGAAAAGGGAGAAAGGGAAAGGCGGCACGGCCAGCGAGAGCCTCAGAGCGAGCGGCATTGTTATTGTCATTGTTATTGCCACATTCCTCATTAACGCCCGCATTCCAATGTGGGAGCAAATCCAGCCCTGGCTCCAAAGGCAGCGACCCTGCCCGAAGCCCAGGGGAAGGCAGGAATAACCCGGGTCCATAACCCGGGACAAGGCAGGAATCCTGTCCATAACCTGGGAGAAGGCAGGAGTCCTGTCCATAACCCGGGACAAGGCAGGAATCCTGTCCATAACCTGGGAGAAGGCAGGAATCCTGTCCAGAACCCTGGAGAAGGCAGGAATCCTGTCCA
>JANPWX010019044.1:32308-73383 GCA_024734555.1 Trochalopteron elliotii
GATGGATGGATGGATGGATGGATGGAGGGATGGATGGATGGATGGATCCATGGATGGATCCATGGATGGATCCATGGATGGAGGGATGGATGGATGGATGGATCCATGGATGGATGGAGGGATGGATGGATGGATGGATGGATGGATGGATGGATGGATGGATGGATGGATGGATGGATGGATGGAGGGATGGATGGATGGATGGATCCATGGATGGAGAACCCCCGGGCTGAACTCCCCGGCTGACCAGCACCAGGCACTGAGGGACAGCCTCAATCTCCAGCAGTACATGGACACCACGGACACCTCAACATCTTTAATGGATCCCAGACTCCCAGACTGGTTTGGGTCGGAAAGGATCTTAAATCCCATCCAGTGCCACCCCTGCAATGGCTGGGACACCTTCCACTGTCCCAGGTCACTCCAAGCCCCAGTGTCCAGCCTGGCCTTGGACATTCTGAGGGATCCGGGGGCAGCCACAGCAGCTCTGGGAATTCCATTCCAGCCCTTCCCTGCTCTCCCAGGGAAGAATTCCTTCCCACTATCCCATGGAAACCTCTCCTCTTCCAGCCAGCACTGACACAAGATCCCCTCTGAGCAGGGCAGTCCTGCTGATCTCCAGGTGCAAATTCCCCATTTCACTGAACACCACCTCAGACAAAGCACCTGCACCCCAAATATCACATCCCACACCCTCCACACTCCCAAACTGGACCATTCCCTCACGTTCAACACAGTGTGTGATCTGCACCATGGCCAGGGCCAACTTTAGAGATGGACTTCTGCAAATTAATTACTTTTCATTATGTCAAAATGAAAGCAAAGCCCACGATCACCACTCCAAACCTCCAGTGTGAGGGACTTCTGCTCCACTACCTAAAGCACTTGGATTCCTGTCTACAGCACACAGCCTAATTTTACTTGAAGTTCTATAAATTCTTCAGTATTTAAAGGTTCATTACTTGAATTTTTATACCAAGAGGAAAATAAAATAAATTACATCGACATGGGGAGGCAGGGTAATTCCAGCATTATTTTCTAGCATTATTTGCTCAGCAATCCCAGTTTATATTGCACTCATTGCCATAAAACACTGAGGAGAAATCTGCATAACAATGGAAGAGGCTGGACAACAGACACAGGCCAATATTGGCTTTTTATTTCCCGAGTAATCTGCATTTTACAACTGACTGTATAAAAAAAAAAGTTGCTTTAAAGTTTCAAGAAAAGGGACAATGAGCAACACTGGGGATTTTCTCTCAATTTGCCCTTTCAGAGAAACAATTGTGCTGTGGAATCCAGAGGAACCTGGATTCTCTTTTTTTCTGGGGTAAAAGCCTCTCTCTTTTCTGGGCATAAAAGCTCCGAGTTTTTATGGCTTTCAAGGTGCTGCACTTCGAGCAGGTCAGCTACAAAAGGTTATCCTGAAACATCCTAAACATTAATTGGGAAGAAATAAAAATAAAGGCTCCATGAAGGCCCATCAATCTGAGATTTGGGGAAAACCAGATTATCCTAAAGGAAAGGAAGCAACAGAAGGAAAAACCGGGAAAGCCCCGGGTCTGCAGCCACGCTGGTTTCCCTAACGCATTCACAATTGCCAATAAACAGAATTATTGCTGCACAAGAGAGCCGTGTGGTCTCTACTCTATCACTACAGAGGGCAGCAACAGACAACAGAGCTCTTTAGCATGACAGAGGGAATGTTTAACATTCCCAGTAAACAAGAGAGCCGGGAGAGGCCGGGCTGGGATCTGCCCTGTCCCGCATTCCGGCCTCCCTGGGATGGGAAAGCCTTTGGGAAGCCTCGATGCTCAGCGAGCTGAGCCCATCTCCTGTCGATTCGGCAAGGCCAGAGATTAAAAACTCCCCTAAACCTAAAAAATTCCCCTAAACCTAAAAAATTTCCCCTAAACCTAAAAAATTTCCCCTAAACCATGAGTCACAACAGCGGGTGGACCACATGGCTGTGATGGATACACTTGGTGTTTCCTGGCCCGTTTGTGCCCTCATACCCAGATTCCTGTTCCAGCTCCTGGGAGATGTGATGCCTTAAGATTTGGCTTTCTTGTTTTCAGATTCTGTGCTGCTTAGGTGTAGTTCTGAGATTCATATTAAGTTCTAGTAAGGTCTCTTCACAAAGTAGGCAATACAAATCCTTTTCCTGCTGAGGACCAAGGACAACTTTCAGGCCCAAAAGCACAGACAAGGGCGGGCTGAAGGGAGGAACAAGAAGGATGGGACTTCATAACCTGAAGCTGTAATCGGACAATTAAACCCCAATATGCAAATGGACCAAAACTTATAAAAATGTAAGGAGAAAACAAGAAGGATGGGACTTCATAACCTGAAGCTGTAATCGGACAATGAAACCCCAATATGCAAATGGACCAAAACTTATAAAAATGTAAGATCTCATGACCAGTCAGCCATTTCTGTGACCATTTTGGGTCCACCTTGGGTGTAGCCCTGGTCAGGCTCTTGTACTGTTGGATCCCAAGTTGCATCCTGGAGACCTTTCAATAAATACCTACTTTATTCTCTAACTCTGTCCAGACTCTGCTCCAGCTCAGCCTTCCCAAGGCATCAGATGGAGCAAAAAAAAAAAAAAAAAAAAAAAGAGCAGAAAACCAGGAGTTGGGCAGGGAGCCCTGCCCAACCTGGAGTCCGAGGCACAACACAACATTCCCTGCGAGGACACAGGAACGGGCTGGGGGAAAGTTGCTGTGCTGGATGGACTTTCTGTAGGATTATTTTGAGTAGCAAAGGCGTGCCGGGGGTGGGGTGAGGCACGGGCAGAGCTCAGAGCACCGGGCACAGCCTCCTCCAGCTCCGGCTGCAGATGCAAAGGAGGGCAGCAAAGGTCTGGTGATCAAACGGGGAGGAAATGACTGACAACACGGAGCCCGCTCGAAGGAACTAATGGAATAATTAGTTCCAAAAAAGACTAAAAAGACTGAAGAATTCATGATGTCATAAAAAAGCAGAGCTACTTAAATTGGATTAGAAAATAAAAATGACACGAACATTGTAAATATTCACAGATCACATCATTGACGTGTAATGTGCCGTTAAATGATGTCAAATTAAAGGGGAAATTACATGTGTAAGAACTAGGAAGAATAAAGGGAAGACATTTTAAAGATGCACAGTCCTTCAAGTGAAAATCCCTCTCGTATATCAGGAGCTGATCACTGCGGGGACGGGGAAACTACGAGAGAAGAATAAAATAAAATATGGGAAAGAAAACAGAGGGTAAAAACATCTCAATTTAGGGCTGTGGTGAAAGGCTGTTAACTCCGGAGTGCTTCCCCTCGGCGTGGCTTTGCCAGGGGCCGTGCCCAGACCCGGCTCAATCGCTGCTTAAACCCGACTAAAGCCAGTCCTAATTTATCCCAACAGGGCAGCAGTCAAGTGAGCTTTCAGAGAGCCCTGAGTGGGGCCAAGGGCACTTTGGAATTCCGGAACTGGGGTGTCATTAACACCGAGCTGCTCCAGCCACAGGCAGCCAGGGAGGGATGGCACTTGGGAATCCACGCTCTTCCCATGGGAAAAAGGATCCTTGAGGGGTCTTTTTAATCCCACCCGGCACCCGGAGAGGCCGGCAGCCCCTCGGCCAGGCTGAGATCTTTGTGGCAATTAATTTCCCTCCAGCGTGCTTTTTCCAGCGAGCTGGGAGAGCCCCCCAGCCTCTCCCCCTCTCCTCGGCGCGCAGTCGGAATCTTCCCTTCCAAAGGTGGCATTTCAAACTCCCGAAAATACCTGCATAATAAAGGGTAAGAGCCGCTCTGCACACAGATATATGTACATATCTTTGCCTGCCTCGTGGGCCCCTCCGCCCCCGAACTCCGAGAGGTGTTAACGACACGTCGGCGCTGGGGATTATCGGCCTTATCTCACCCGCCCCGCTGATAAGACTGGGCTGATGGAGCTGACTCTGCTCCTCCACAGCGCTGCTGGTGGCATTTCCTCAGCACCTTTCCCCCACAGGAGGTTCTTGTCCCCCGGAATTTGGGTTGGAAGGAGGCTAAAGCCCATCCCAATCCACTCCCTGCCCATGGCAGGGACACCTTCCACTATCCCAGGCTGCTCCAAGCTTCATCCAGCCTGGCCTTGGACATTCTGAGGGATCCAGGGGCAGCCACAGCAGCTCTGGGAATTCCATTCCAGCCCTTCCCCGCCCTCCCAGGGAAGAATTCCTTCCCACTATCCCATGGAAACCTCTCCTCTTCCAGCCAGCACTGACACAAGATCCCCTCTGAGCAGGGCAGTCTTGCTGATCTCCAGGTGCAAATTCCCCATTTCACTGAACACCACCTCAGACAAAGCACCTGCACCCCAAATATCACATCCCACACACTCCACACTCCCAAACTGGATCATTCCCTCACGTTCAACACAGTGTGTGATCTGCACCATGGCCAGGGCCAACTTTAGAGATGGACTTCCGCAAATTAATTACTTTTCATTATATCAAAGTGAAAGCAAAGCCCACAATCACCACTCCAAACCTCCAGTGTGAGGGACTTCTGCTCCACCACCTAAAGCACGTGGGTTCCTGTCTACAGCACACAGCCTAATCCCTCTGGGCACAGAGAACCTTCAGACTGAGCACACATTCCCCATCCTGTTGGAGGTGACCCCACAGTTTGGGCTGAATCCCCCAGTGATGCTCTTTAGTGCCCAGCAGATCCCAGTGCTGGCACGGGATGGAGCCCCGGGCACCCTCAGGAGGGCCCATGGATGGAATGACCCACGTGTGCCCCCAGTTCAGACAGAAATGTCAACACCTGCCCTGGTATGAAAACACCAGGAGATCCTTAATGATCCCCACGTCAGCTTTGTCTGGGAGCCAAAAAAGGAATATTTACATCTTGAGGAGTCTCACACTCAAACACGTGGAAATGCAGAAAAATAGGCATGAGAAAAAGAGCAACCTTTTCTTTTTTTAATTCTTTGAGTTGAAATAGCAGCACTTTAGTTCCTCAGGACTCGAGTGAGCTGTGTGCCCAGGCACTGGGCACCTCCTGAACCCACCTGCAGCTCCCAGCTGAGCCAGGAGCCCACGGGGCTCTCCCTGCCAGCGGCACAGAGCTCACAAGAGTGCTGTGAGTCTGGAGATCTGAGGGCACAGAGAGCAACTGAAACCCTTATCTGGCTTCCAAACCCCAAAGAAATGCCCTTTTTGTCGCTTCTGTGACTTTGTTTTAGTGTTGCCAATGCCCAGACGTGAGGAAGTGCAGGTAGGAAATGAGGCAGGAAGGAACAGCCCAGGACATTTAAAACTCCTGGATATTTGAGCTGCCAGCCCTGCCTGGGGTGCCAGCAGCCCCCCGTGCCTGGGGGGACACAGAGGGGACAATGTCTCCTTGTCATTTGTGTCGCTCCAACCCACAGGCAGCGGTAATTTCCCAAGCGGGGTTGTCTGAGCCCTGGGAGCAAACAGAAGTATTCCGGGGTCTTTATTTGTGCAATGGCATTTCCACGCTGACTGCAGGGATGCGCTGGGTGCGCTGGCATTGTCTCCCTAACAATCTGAAAATTACACTGATAATTATCTCGGAGGTATTTTCCAGCCTCCATTGTTCCTTCCCTGAGTCTCAGCTCAAGAGATTGTGTCACCCTTTTGTTCCACTGACTCCTCACCTGTCCTGAGTGCACCTATGGAAAGGGTTCCCAAACCCAAAGGTGTTACCAGGGAGAACTTTGCAGCCACGACCCAAAACCTCTCAGTCGTGAGAAGCCCTGATCTAACAGGAGCTCTGCCAGGGTGAGGATCCAATATATCACGAGTCTCCAGGAAAAATAGAGCCCAGCTAAATAACTTGGGAAATATTCCACTTGTAATGGCATTGCAGAGTCAATCAATTTAAACCTAATAAAGACGACGACAGACAATGAATAGAAAGTTCAAGGACTTTTCACCCAGGGCTTTGCTATGGCTGGAAGTCAACCTGCAGGAGTCTGGGGGAGCCTACAGACCCCGGGATCCAGCGATCAGGAAAAAAAGACACCTTCCACTTCAGGGAACAATGCTCTAAAAGCCCTGGAAAAGCAGTGGGAATTGGAACATTTTTGGAGGCAAGGACAAATTTTGATCTTTTTTTCAGCCATAACTCATCTTTTCATCCCCTGGCTTCATCTGTGAGCTTTATCCCAGAGCAACGTCACGGGCAGGACAGAGCTTTGGCCTTGACTTTGCTCCGTGCTTCCAGTGGTACTGGGAGGTTAATGCAGCTCATTAGCCATGCCAGGATTCCAGGATTTATTCCTTTCTTACACATTTATTTCCCCAACTGCTGTTTGTTCTTCCACAGCCCCTAGGAAAAGGACCAGTGCAGGAGCCAGGGTTTAAGGCTGGGGTTGGTTTAACAACCCACACCCTGGAGTCCATCAAGTGCTTAAAACCAGGTGACAATTTGCACCCCTCCCTGCTCAGTGACAACTTCCCTGGGACACCAGGAGCAGAGGCTTTCCCTGGAAATGCTGTTGTTTGTTCTGATTGCAGAGTGAGCTGCAGATTGCAATTGGGATTCAGTGCAAGATGAGCCTTGGAAGCGCGAGGTGGAAAAACCACACCACATTTCTTCCTGCCAGGTGCCAAGAGACTGGCTCAGGATCCAGCAAAGTCCCCATTCTGTCCCCATTTCAGCCCTTGGAATGGAAAAGCCAGCTCTGGTTGAGCTCCAGGAGTTCACAGGGATGGGAGTGCAGGTTCACAGGATGCCCAGAGGATGAACTTAGGCCATGGCAAAGGACAAGAACTCCAGGTGATGACACAGCAGAGCAAAATCTGGGTAAAGAAAAGCAGGGCACAGCCAACCTGCTGTGTGGGAAAGTCTTGGGAGGAAAGCTGGGGAAAAAAGTCACCTTTGAAAGAAAAGGGGACAATTCAGAGGTTCTGAAGAGGCTGTACACGAGTGAAGATCTGCGGCTGGTGAGGAGAGAGCAGAATCATTAAGGTTGTAAAAGACCTTTAAGTCCATCAAGGCCAGCTCTCATCCAGTGCTGGACCTTCTCTCCCATTATCCATCACAGGCACCTCGGGGGACAGAAGGGCCAGAATGTGCTGAGACAGGCAGGTCACAGAGAGGGGCTACAGAAAAGACCAGTGGTGATTCATGCTCTGACAGTGTTATGGTACTGAAGGTAAAAAGATTCTCCTTCTGGTCCTTATAATACCACAGAGTCATGGAATATCCTGAGCTGGAAGGGATCATCCATCCAACAAGGATCATGGATCTGATGGCTTCAGTTTTATCTTTCATGTATTTCAGGTTCTGCCTCACATTCAGTGTCACTTAGCTTTCTGCATAAAAACACAAAACAAATCCTTTTCCTGCTGCATGCCAAGGACAACTGGGACAAGTTTTCAGGCCCAAAAGCACAAACAAGGGTGGGCTGAAGGGAGGAACAAGAAGGATGGGACTGCACAACCTGGAGCTGGAATTGGACAATGAAACCCCAATATGCAAATGAACCAAAACTTATAAAAATGTGAGACCTTGTGACCATTTTGTGTCCATTTTGTGACCATTTTGTGACCATTTTGGGTCCACCTTGGGTGTAGCCCTGGCCAGGCTCCTGTCCTGCCCAAGGTGGATCCTTAAAGGCCTTTTAATAAATATCTCCTTTATTCTCCAGCTCTGTCCAGTCTCTGTTCCAGCTCGGCCTTCCCATGTCGTGAGATCCAGCTCCTGGCCCTGCACAGACACCCCAAAATCCCACCCTGGCCATCCCTGGCAGTGCTGTCCAAATGCTCCTGGAGCTCTGTCAGCTTTGGGGATGTCACCATTCCCTGGGGAGCCTGGGCAGTGCCCAGCACCCTCTGGGGGGAAGAACCTTTCCCTGAAATCCATACTGATCCTGCCTTGGTCCAGCTCCAGCCGTTCCCTGGGTGGTGTCCCCATCACAGAGCAGAGATTGGAGCTGTCCCCGCACTTCCCCTCAGAAGGATGCTGGAGACCACCAGGAGCTCTCCCCTCAGTCTCCTCCTTTCTGTAAATGTAAAAGATTTGGATTCTCTAAACTCAAAACAGGCCCCTCGCTCCCCTCCGTGCTGCAAACCCAGTCCCAGTGTTTAATGCCCACTCAGATCAAATATTGCTACCTGGAGGAATAAATTTCACCAGAATTAAACCATTCGCTGCTAAACCGGCAGGTAAGGAGCCCATATTCCTTTAAATTCTGGATTCTTCACACTAGATTGAAAGAGCAGACATTTAGCAGAGCTTGTTCCCCATACTGGAGTGACTGGGAGCACTGGGAGCTCCAGGCTGCTGCTCCCTGAAGTTTTTCTGGGAGCCAGATCCAAACAAAGGCTGCAACAGGAGCCAGCTGTTGACACTCTGCGTCACGAGCTGCATATTAAATGATTCATCAAATGCTGTGTCACAACCTGGATAAAGTCCTTAAAACACGGGGCCCTTCTCCGTTCCTTTTGTTTTTAGCAGCAAAGAGTATCTGGATAAACCCACCCTTGCTGAACAGCCTTCCTCTCCAGAAACCACTCCCTGTTTAATGCAAATATTCCACCTAAATCGTTATTAGGGGAAAATGCCAGTCACCAAATTTCAGTAAACAGTACTGAAATAAATAAGCAAAATTTATTATTTATCCAGTGTAAAATTTAGGAAACAGGACTGAAATAAATAAATAAATAAATGAAATGAATTGCACCCAGAACATTTTGGAAAATGAAATAATAGATGAGTAAATAATTTCCCTGGCTGCTGTGGAACGGCAACGTGTTATTGTAACCTGCCTTATATGCTCCGTGTAAAGCAGTGTAAATTATGATTTGAAATTATCATGTTAGATTAGGTTTTCTGCAGCTTAATATATTGTAATATAATATAATTGCTCAATGCAAATGAGCTACTGTACAGCTTTGGCGTGGGGCTGTTCTGGAGCCGAGCGTTTTGCACATCACGGTGAAGTGCGGGTTATTAAGAAACAAATTATAACGAAGCTAAATTTAGTTGGGAGCCAAGATCCTGTCAGTGCATGGAAGTGCCAGTGCCAGGAGGTGTCTCAGGGAGCTCTGACACCAACGCTGGGGCAGCCCAAGCAGCTCCACACACACCTGCTCAGGTAAGAGCTCTCTTCAAAACCAGTGCTTACGTTGGTCTCGTTACTTGGAAGTCAAGGAATTCTGTAAAGTCACTGATGTGGCTCCAGATCCCAACTGCCAAAAGCCCTTTCCAAAATAAATCACCCAGAGCTGACTGTGCTCCCAACTGCTCCCACAGACGGGGGTTTGGGCTCATGGCACATTGCCACTGCAGGACCAAGGGGGACATGGAGGTGACACAAGAGTTAAAAACAATAAAATGAGTCTCCACACCCTCCAGAATCAGCCACAGAGTCCTGGAATTTTTAGGGCTGGAAGGAGCCTCTGGATCAGCCCCCTGCCAAGGCAGGGCCACCCAGAGCAGGTGACACAGAGACACATCCAGGTGGAGCTGGGGTGGCCCCAGAGATGGAGACCCCATGGCCCCACCAGGGCGTCTGTTCCAGGGCTCTGCCGCCCTCAGTGGGGCAGAACTTCCTGTGTTTTATTTTATCACTCCTTGTCCTGTCACTGGGCACCGCTGGAAAGGCTCTGGCACCATCCTGTGCCAGCCCTTGGAGTTATCTGTGTGGATTGATGAGATCCCCTCTCAGCCTTCCCTCCCCTGGATCCAACCACCCCTCGTGCCGGTGACCCCGCGACCCGCCCGACAGGCAAAGCTTTCCCTCCTCATTTCCATCCCCGAGGCACGGAAAAAAACAAGAGTTGCTGGTAGATGTGCCAGGAGAATGCACTTCCTAAATAATACATTGGCTTGTAAATTGTCCATCCAACTGTAAATTCCAGAAGAAAAATTAAAATGTGTTTCTTCAGCCCTTTCCGTGTGGCGCCGGCTCGGCCCGGCGGCATCCCCGCGTCCCCCCAAAAGCACAGCCACTGATGGGTTGGGTCCAGAGCAGGAAAAACCTGCTCCAAAGCAATTCATTATTAATGCCAGAATATTCTTGCTAAACAGTTCTGATTATTTCACAAGAAAGAGGTCAAGGTATTGGAGAAAGGGATTTAATCAAATAAACTCTCAATCTCTCTCCAAATAGCATTTTCATCCGGCTGCATGTAAATTCATCAGCTGACTCGCCTCCCAATGCCCAGGCAAGGTTAATCTGCTATGACTGTTAAAACTTCTCGGAGACGCCTTTGGAATAACGATTTACCCCGGGATGAGCCGTGCCACTCACCCCAAACTATTTCCTCATCCTCTTCCTCAAAGTTTGGCCCAGCCCTCGGCGTCTCCGCCGGCAGAGCTGGAGCTGAACCCCCCTCCCGGGCTGTGCTCCAGAGACCCCACAAAGAACTCCTTGTTTCTGCTCAACCCTCTGGGTTTTGACGGCCATCAACAGCTCATTCCAGGCTTCCCCACAGTGAATATCCTGCCCCGGGCAGAGGGGGAATGGTGGGTTTTCAGGAATATTTCCTACATCAGGGAACCACTTGTGCTGGGAAACAAAGCAGTGTGGGCATAGACGGAGAGGAAATGGAATTTTTCTGGTATTCTGAGTTCAATATTGTCCTGCTTTGCTTAAATAAGGAGCCGAGGAATTTATCCCAGCCGTATCCCAAGGTGAATTTCGTGGCAAACACTAATAATCCCTCCTGGCCACTCCGCACTTATTAGGCAAACCCTGCCTCCTGGCAGTGCAAATCTACATGTGTTTTTAAAAAGGATCTTCGTGAACTTCATGTTTAAACACAGGATTATGATATAGCTGTAAACTGCACATTCGGTCAGAAATGGAGAACTGCAATTTTGGGGTTTGCTAAAAAAAAAAAAAAGAAAAAAAAATCCCAAATGCCTTTTGATCTGGAGCTAAAAAGGAAACTGAAATACAGCAGGCAGGCAGGATTAGGCTCACCTCTATTTTTTGCTCTCTTCACTCTAAGCCTGGCCACAGATTCTGCATCTGGTGGAATATTCCATAGATATCTTTGCCCAGCCAGGTCAGGTTTATGAGGAGATGTTCCTGAGGGCCTCAGCGTGGCACAGAGAAGCTTCCCCAGCCTGCCACGCTGCCCAGCAGTCCCCAGGCAAGCCCAGGCACACCTTCCTCTAATTTCATTCCTCCTAAAGGCCACTCTGATTTATTTGTGCTGCTCACAGCCCCACATCTGAATCCCCCACACCCTGCTGCCTCGGGAAGTCTCAGACAACGTTCCCTGCTGAAAATCCGGGAGTGTTCCTGCAATCCACGGTCTCCATCCCTCGACGAGGAGCCAGCAGCTGCAAACTCTGCCTCGCCCGGGGAGGAGGTGTTGTGATGCTGCTGCTCCGTGCCCCCGGTGCTCCCCGCACCTCTCTGGAAGCTCAGACACCATTTTACATGAGGATGCTTTCTAAAAAGCCCGGTGTAACTGTCTAATTAAGAGCAGAGTGATTGGCTGGTTCATGGACTCTGTGACAGTTCTGACAAATACACATATTGGCACAGCCCTAACCTCACTTCACAGTTTGCAACACAAAGATGGTATTTCCAGAAATGTGCAGAACACTCTGATACAAAGCTTCACCTTGTCTAGTGCTATTCCATTTAATTTTTTATTAACTGCCTGAACATATGCCATTCTAGGAGAGGGTAATAGTTACAAAATGTCAGCAGAAACATTTAAACTGCTCAAATGTAAATGATTTTATAAATTTGTAATGAAAGGTAATTGTCATGTGGGAAAAGTAACAGAAAAACAGATATGTGTAAATGTAAAACTGGCAAAAAAATACATCTGACTGGTCGAAGGCAGCAAAATCTAAGCGTGTTTTAATGACCACTGTAAGAAGTATTTAAATAAAATTAGCTTCATAAGCAGAAAATGTGAATTCTATAATATTTTATTTTCTAACATTAGCAAAGTTCATAATAATGAAAAGACCTCATGGAACTTTAATGCGCCCAAATTCATTAAACAGTAGGACCATTAAGATTCCTCACCTCATTTTAAAAAACAAATAAATCAAGTCAGATAACATAAATACAAAGCCCGGCGCCGGCAGAGCCCGGGCTTTAAAAAGACCAATATTGGAGCACGCTCAGTTTCTTTACTTTCCGCTAAAATGAGAAACAATTTGGTGATTAATCCCTTCAGCGATGCCGTGCTGGGTCAGTGCTCCCCGAGATGTCAGCCAGGAGAAGACTCGGGTAGCAGAGGGGAGTTTATTTATTTATTTATTTATTTATTTATTTTCTTTTTTTTTTTTTTTCCCTCTCAGCCACCACACAAGAGCAACCACCTCCCAGTCAGGTTTGCGGGCAACCATCTTTAAATGCTTGAGCTGCTCTGCGTGGCCATGACAAGATTTGCAATTCCCCACGTTTATTTACACGCCATCACCCCAAGTAGACATCAGATGGAGGCGGCGTGGTCGCGGCTGACCCCAGGGTAGTGGCTGTCTCTGCCGATCGCGCTCGCTGCTGAACCCCGCCGCCCGCCCCGGCCGCGTGCACGCTGCGCCGCGCCGCAATAAAATTAGCAGAAGCTTGTCAGGGGATGTTTTCTACTTTTAGGCTGACACACACTGGACAAACACGTCTGTGTTTCTGCAGAGAAGAGGAGGCTCCTGCTCTGCGGGAAGGGACGGCGGCGGGGTGCAGCAGGAGGCCCCACGCGCGGCACCCCGCGAAGGCCGCCTCGCTTCCCCGCTCCATGGATTAAGGAATAAAAAAAAAAACCTCAAAATCACCACTCAGTTTTATTTTTATTGTTTTTCCTACCTCCTGCTTGCCCTGGACACGCAGGACGACTTACTGAGCCAGTTTTATTTTTATTGTTTTCCTACGTTCGCCCCTGCGTAAGCCTGGACAAGCAGGACGAGTTACTGAGCCAGAAACGAATATGGAACAGGAATCCATCCTGTTCCCAAGGCAGGAGCTGGGGGGAGGAAAGGCCCTTTGCAGCCTGTGGAGGATGCACAAATTGCCTGGTACCTGCAGCCCACGTCAGAGCTCACCTGCCACCCTGCTGCCCCCGCCAGCCAGAGCTGCATTAATTTTTTTTTAAGGGCTTTCGCAAATAAACGAAAGAAAACGCTCGTTTGTTTCGGAATCGGGAGCCCAGGGAGGCTAACGCGGTAAATAGGGGAAATTTACCATCCGTAATGGGAACATTTTTAAATAAAACCACCTAATATGTTTAGTAATCTACACCAATGTAATTTTATTAGCTATTCAGTGCAGTTCTTACATCAAACAGCCTCAGAAGCCCCAGGATCATTTTATATTCACTGGAAGACAGAAAGAAATCCAAAACCTAGTTAAATAAATTGTTCATTTATTCCTTTCCTTTTATGCACCAAGATCTACATGTGGTCATTAATTATAAAGAGACTATTATAGCACCATATTTTCATTCAATACGATGTCCTGGTATATATCAAAGAAGTCCCATAATTAAAACAGAAGGGCCACAATGACAATTAAAATTACAATCTATATGGGGAAAGAAAGTACAGTTCTGCAATTTTTCACCCTGTCACTGTCAGCACCGGGGGATATTCCAGTCACGTCTCTTGTAAAGCAGCCTAAATTCTTCTTCACCAATGCAACCTCAAAAGCATTATCAGCACCTAAGCAAAAGCCTATGCAAGTATAATTTAATACCAAGCCACAGTTTGCAAGTAATAGCGTATAAAGTGATATTTAAGTGGTGTTTTAAGCACACTTCTGATGGCTACAGCCGCCTTTTACTGGTAAATGCGTTTTCCTTTGAGTAGTGATTATGAGTCCTGGGTGAAGAGGTCCTGTGTGCAGGTCTGCCTGTAAGCCTTACTTCCAGCTGCCAATCTTTACTTCACAGTGAAGAAAAAGCCACATAGCACCTTGTTCTTACTCTTGTAGGCTGTCATCCCCTGAGCCTGATAACTGCAAAATCATTTCCACATAACACTTTTCTGCTTCTGCCTCTTAAACCTCGAGACCTACACATTGTGCACGCACCCGGCACCCCTGGCGCTCGGCCCCCCAGAGCCGCCGCCGCCCCGGCCTCTCCCCCAGCCTGTTTTTAACACTTATCCCCCAGTAAATATCTGCATTAATGGAGTGGGGGGGGGCCCGCCGCAGCAATGTGTGTTTGCTACAATTTATTGTCTATAAAAGTCAGGAGCGGTGAGTTATTACGGCTAAAACTGTGTTTTTCTTTATAATAACTCCGAACCGAGCACTCACATATGAAGCATGCAATGGAGATGGAGAAGGTTTTGTATAATAAAACGGTGACATGGTCATTTTTCCCAGTTTTGCATTACACAGACACACTCATGCATGGTGCTTTTTAAATTCTTATTATATGGGAGGTCGGGAGGTCGAATGTCAGAAAGTACTGTTAATTTCACGGGGTTAGGGGAAAGTAAATTCACAGGGAATACAGATCACTTAGCACAGAGAAGCAGCTCCTCTGAAGTTTGGGTTTACATTTGTTAACCATATCCTTCAGCTGACGAACCATTGAGACCGGGGGTGACACCGTGGGCCCCGCTGTAATGGCTTGACACGCCGCGGGGACAGCGGGGACAGCGGGGACACGGCGCGGGGCCGCAGCCGCCGGGACCGAGCCGAGCGTGGTGCCATTTGGGCTGGATGCTGAAATTACACGGGAAGCGGGCGAGATGCCTTAAAGTTCAACCTGACAGGGAATGTAAAATATATTCCTGTCTCCGTTCGGCGGGAAGGGAGAATCCTGCAGCTTCCCAGAGTCTCTTAAAGCTCTTCCCAATATATCATCGGAGGCTGAAGGACGGGACCAGCGCGCGGGCTTCGGTTCGCTATGGGATGCTCTGATGGATCGTTTTTTACTCTATTTTTTTGCTGTTGATGTTTCAGGGTTCGGTTTGGGTTTTGTGTTTTTTTTTTTTTTTTCTCCTCAGTGGCAAAATAAAATCATGGAAAGCAGAAGGAAATTGAGAGGATCTCGGTTTTACAAATAACAGGGGAGTGGTGATAAAACACGGTGATGGAGCTGCTCTTTTGCCAAGACAAATTCAGAAGCTACTTTTCTTTTATTAAAAAAAAACCAAACCATCCATTCGCTTGATAAAATCCACCATCTCCACATGCAGTTTAAAGTAATAAACAATTAAAAAATGCAAGGGTCTGTTCAATCAAAGGTGTTGCCTTTGACCTTGCCATTGTCTCTACTGAAAGTTCAACTCAAGGGTGCCATAAGGCCCACGTTCTACATCCATGTGTGATGTGTAAGAAAGGGAAAAATCCAATAAAACAAACCAACCCCCCCCCTAAATTTACTCAAATGACCACATTTCAGGAGACAGACGGGATTATTCCCTGTGAGGAATGTGCCAGGCCCACGCTGAGCTGGGGCTGGGCTTCTGCGTTGGTGTCTTTTGCAAGATTCCTCTGAGTCAAAAGCGAGCCCAGGCTCAGCTGCCCCCTCGTAATTAGATTTTAATGAGTCAGGCTGGGTGTTTGTGTTTTGGCAGCGGGTTAATGGTGTTAACATTTCCCTGCTCACAACTGGCCCCGGCAGGGCAGAGCCGCCGGCTGAACTTCCCCCTCTGGAGCTGCCCGGGAGCCGGGATGGGGCCGGGGAGGGGCATTCCCCAAACCCTGCAGCGGCTCCAGGGGATACAGCAGTGCTGGGGGAACATTTTCAACCCATGAATCCAGCGGGGTTTGGGTTTTGGCCTTTCCCAGCCTCTCCCTTCCTCTGCACCCAAAGCGAGCCCAGCAGCATCCCTCTCTCCCAAAGCAACACTCCTTCAACTCGCTCAGGCAGGCACAGCAAACACACATATATTATAGATTATATAGATATTTTATTAAAGATGCATTATTAACTTTGCAGTGGTGTATTTCACTAGCTGCCTTCCATAATTAAAAACTTTTCTCTCCAATCCCCTTTCCTGCGAGGAGCCTGTTGCCTGAAGATTTAATCCTTCATTACCAGTTAAAACAAAATCACCAATTAGGCACATGAACACGTCTGTATTAATCTCATTAAGGTGATGGCACCAAATAAATTGGAACTATTTTTGTGCTTTTACTGTGTTCCTATGGCTTTATCAGGCCCTGTGGTCATATACAAAGACCTTGCAGCTCAGTCATTTAGAGTCATTCGGTTGTGGACTAAATGTGGCATTACCATCTATGGCTGAAAATTGCTTTCAGCTTTTAAACTGCACTGACTAGTCTGTAGTTAATCTTAGATCATTCACTTGCAAAATTAAATGAGCCAGAACGATGGTTCGTCTTTTTTTTTTCTTTTTTTTCTTTTTTCTTTTTTTTTGTAAAATAATACATCACAAAACACTTATTTGCCCTGCCCAAAAGAGAGATCAAATTCATTTAAAATCCCATAAACCAGAGTTGTGAATTTTTAATTTTATTTAGGAGCACAGGAATAGAGGGGGAGCTATCTTTGCACAGCACATCACGGCTATAAATTTACATACAGAACATAGTTTGATGCCTAACCAACCTTTAATCTACCTTTGATGTATACTCCTCCTTCAGTAGGCATCACGTGAGGCACCTTATTAATGCAAATGCAAGAAGGATTGTTTGGGATCTCTGATGTAATTAGCCATAAACCACGTTTAAAAGGAAAGGGGGAAAAAAGCACTTCCTTTGTCACCGCGGCTGAGCACAGAGGTGCACGTGGAGATGGAGATCGCGGAATCAAAGACTCTTTCAGCCTGAAAAAGACCTTTAAGGCCACCAAGTCCAAGCCAGCGATGCTCCTAAAAGAGCTGCGGCCATGAACCCGTGGCAGGGCCCTTGTCCCCAGCCTCCTGCTTCCCCTGAGCCCGGATTATCCCTCCGGCTCTATCAGTATTCCACCAGGAAAAAAAAAAAAAAAACAAAAGTGGAGCACAGCCCCGCTAGTTCTTAACTTCCCAAACGGCACAAGTCAGGAAACAATTAATTCCTGATCCTGCCGCCGGTGAAACCAATGACGATTTTGCATTTTAAATTAATATTCAGGCCACCTTCTCCAAGTTCTCCTTAGAGTCTGCTTTTGCCCTGCTGCACCACCGTGGCTGCTGTCTCCACTTGGCACTGTTATTACCGTAATTATTATTATTATTATTCCTGTGTTGCAAATAACACCCGGCCATAAGGACAGGGCTGGCAGAGGCTGGCTGAGCTGGCACAGCTGTCGGGGTGGGCTGGAAAAGGGGCTGAAGGTCCCCAGGGCGGCTCACCCAGCTCTGGGGTGGAGATGGGGGTGAGGCCGCTCTGTCACCGCTGCGCAGGGGCAGCCTCTGGCTGCGGGCAGGGAAAGGCAGGGAATAAATCAATAAATAAGGCAGGAACCAAGCACCAGGTCGGGAAGGGCCGAGAGATGGTGCCGACACCAGCGGGGGTGTGCAGAACCCGGGGCTGGATTCCCGAGGGGATAACGCAGCAGCAGCAGCTCGTTCCTCCCCGGTGCCAGCGGGAGACCCGAGCCCGCCGTGCCGCGGGCGAGCGGCTCCCAGCCCGGGGAACAACAACAGCTCGGGGCTCTGCTGCTGCCCAGCCTCACCCCCGCACCGCCAGCTCCTGTTTTACCCGCAATCTTTTCCCCGAAATCCCGATTTTCCCCGGAGCACCGCGCTCCGCTCCGCTCCGTGCCGCGGCCGCGCGGCTTCGGGACCGGCAGGAGCGGGGAAAAGCGGAGAGCAGAACAAACCTCTCCAATCCCCGCCGCATTTATTCCTTTTTGCATCGCTCGGGCACTTTCTCCACAAAGTTTCCCTGCGAGGAGGGGCCGGGAAGCGGCAGAGCCCGGACAGAGCCGGGACAGAGCCGGGTAGAACCGGGCAGAACCGGGACAGAGCCGGGCTGAGCTGGGGCAGAGCCGGGCACAGAAAGGGCAGGGTGGCACAGTCAGGGCAGGGTGGCACAGCCGGGACAGAGCCGGGCAGAGCCGGTACAGAGCTGGGCACAGCCAGGACAGGGTTGGGCACAGTCAGGGCAGGGTGCCACAGTCGGGCACAGCCAGGGAAAGGTGGCACGGCGGGCAGAGCCAAGGCAGGGAGGCACAACCGGGGAAGAACTGGGCACAGCCGAGCCAGGGTGGCACATCCCGGCTCTCCCGGCTCGCTGCCGCCGGAGCCGCCGCCTGTGTGTGAGCGGAGGATGCGGCTCCATCTCCGGCCGTGGCAGCGGCAGAGCGGCCCCGCGCCGCCGATCAGCTCCGGCAGGAGCCATCGGAAAACAAAGATTAAGAATAGATCTCTCGGTAATTTGTAATAGTGATTCCCGCTCCCTCCCCGCCAAGAAATCAAAGTTTATTCCAATCACTCTCTCACAGGAAGGATATCGAGGAATGATAAATTTTTATCTGCATGGAATAATATTCTAAGATAAAGCTGCTATTCTCATAAAAATATATTTAGCCGCTAGTTTTTACTCTTCAGGAAAAAAAATCTGCATATTTTGTTTGTTCTGGAAAATATTTTTTTTAATAGCCTGAACCAAATAATTTCTCATTTTTACAGGCTTCACTTCACTTTTCTCACAGTGAATAAATTGCAACTTATTTCCATGAAATTCACAGATGACACAGATCTTTATTTTGCATAAAGGCATAGAGAAGTGTCTAATATCTTCAATATTCATCCGCTAAGTGGACATTTGCATTGGGTTAGCAGGGAGAAGGAGCCCCGGCCCTCCCGCGGTGACAGCTGTACGGAGGGATGACATCTGACAGCTGTGACAGTGCTGACGGGAGGCTGGGATGGCTCCCGCATCCCTGATCCAATTACGGCACACATCCCTCTGACAGGGCCGGCAGCCGCTCCCGCCCGGGAGGACACTATTGATCTCTTGTCAGAGCCGGCCCCGCGCTCCGCTGCCCGAGCCGGCAGCCGGGCTGGGATGGGCTTGGCCAGGCTAGGCTGGGCTAAGCTGGGCTGGGCTGGGCCGGGCCGGGCTGCAGGTGCGGCCAGACGGGCACAGGTGACCAGCCAGGAGCCCCGGGGCTGCCACGGTGCCACCCTGCCCTGGCATGGGGACAGCCCTGATGTGCCACTTTCCCCTGGCATGGAGAAAACTCTGCTGTGCCACTCTGCCCTGCCACAGGGACAGCCTGGCTGTGCTGTCCTGCCATGGCATGGGGACACCCCAGCTGTGCCATCCTGCCCTGCCACAGTGGCACCCGGCCATCCCACCCTGCCCTGGCATGGGGACAGTCCTGCCATGCCACCCTGCCCTGGCACAGGGACAGCTCTGCTGTGCCACCCTGCCCTGGCACAGGAAAAGGTCGCTGCCATCAGCTGGGCTGGCAGGGCAGTGACAGCTGCAAGTAACTCCAGAGCCCAAAAACACATAGCGACCCCAGGGCACTCTGCTCTGCTCCTCTAGCACTGCCACGGCCAAGGTACAGAGCCTGGGCCTCATCCTCATCATCCTCATCATCCTCCTCATCCTCATCTTCCTCCTCCTCCCACAGCCCCGGCAATGCAGCGCTGAGCCCAAACTCTTCATATAACACTCAGTGACCAGAGCCAGGAACAAACCAGCCCCCACACCCAGAGCACACCCTGCATTTGGCTGAGAGTTTATACCTCCCTGTCCATAAAAACTACCAGGTGTTTGGGGTTATCATGTTATTCACAAGTTTCCCTAAGATCTCTAACGGTTCAGAGCAGAATTATTTTTGGAGAGCCTTGTCATGCCACTGCTTTCCCCATAGAGCACTCCAACAACGTCTGTTCCAGCACCCTCATACACTCCAGAGCAAGCAGAGATGGGGATTTCAGCCTGCTCTGAGAAGAGCAGAACAGAGGAGACCCAGGAGCGTGTGGACACTTCAAATGTGGACATTTTGACCAAAACAGAGGCAAGAGCAGAAAAACTCCCTGTGAGCACCAAGGGACTTTCCTGGGCTGTGGTGCTGCTCTGCCAGGGCAAGGGGAGGTACAAACACAACAGGATGGGTTGGAGTTCTTCAGAAGCATCAGAAAATCACAAAATGAAGCCTTTCTGTTCCAAGAACCCCTCCTAGCTGGGCATCCTCCCTCCCTGCCTGGCTGTTTTATCTCAGGCTGCTGGGGCAGCCCCACGGGGTGATTTCAACGTCGGTGCTGCTCCTTCCAACTTCTCTGTGGTCAGGCTGCTCAGCAGCAACCCCACGCTGCCAGCTAGATGTCATTATAAACAAAGTTATTGATTACCTCCCTGCAGCTGCATTGGAACCTGCAGACAAACTGTGACTTGCTCCCGTGCTATGATTTTATTGATCAGAGCAATCCAGCTGCCAGTGCTTTCTGGAGAGTAAAAAATAATAATAATAAAAAAACCCCCCAACCCAGCCTTGCTACATGTTCCCTTTGCCCACACACGGAACAAAACACAATTTTAAAGGCTGAAAGACGATTTTTAAATTTTTTTTTCCTCTTTTCCAAAATCCTTTGATAATAAAACAAGTATTTCTTGTCTTTCAACAAAGCATTCCAGTCTGCCAGCTTTGGGATGAGACTGCAACCATCTCTCACCACTCTGTGTCCAAATTCCCCCTGGGGGCTGTGGCCACCAACGTTTCACTTAAAAAAACAACAACAACAACAAAAAAAAAACAAACCAAAAAAACAAACGAAAACAAACCAAAAAAATGTATCAGTTCTATTTCATTAAGTTTAGGGCTCCAGGGAAAGCAAGGTGTGCATCCACAGGCTTTGGTCACTGCTTCAAATCCAAACATTTGGTTACAGTTACTCAAGTGCAAATTTGATTATGGTTCCTCAAATGCCAGCGATGGTTCATGAAGGTTTTTGGGTCCATGCCCCAGCCAGGTCGTTCCATGGAGTTTTGTGAGGTTGGAGCTGTAAATTCACTGAACAAAGATTTTCTGAGGATAAAAACTCCCTGCCAGAGCTCATTTATTCCCGAGAGTGACACTCAGTGCCAGGATAAACACCTGAGAAATGCTCCAATTTCTCTGCTCTGTGTTAATCAGGAAGGATGGCAAAATGCACAGGCAGGAATTTGAAAAGCAAATGGCTTCAAGTGTTTGGAAATGCAGTTCACACCTCCCAGGCAAAGCAGTCAGGGCTTCTTCTTCTTGTTTGGGTTTTGGTGGGTGGTTTTTAACTCTTTCTGACACAGTTTGAAACAAACCACAAAACTATTTCAAGGTAGAAATGGTTGTTTTAGCAGCCTCCCAGAAGGAGTGGGATCTGCTCAGCACCAGTGCTGAGCAGAGCTGCTGGAATATCACTTGCAATGGAAAAAAAAAAACACCCTCTGGAGTTTTCTTTGGTATTTTCTTAGATCAAAACAGGAATTAAGCTTTACACCTGAGTTGCTGAAGTGTCACCTGAGGCAGAAGTGCACACGTTCAGTCCTGGGGATGAGAACAGAGAGATCCCCATCCTTGCAGAAACCAGGGAGAGCACGGAGGCCAAACCCTGACCCTGGATAAATCAATGAAACCATTGCACTGAACATTTTACCCCTTGAATTCCACCTTTGATTTGAATTTTCTGATTGTTGGAGGTTTCTTAGGCAGAGAAGTGCCAGGGAAGCCCCTCAGGTGACACCTCAGCAGCAGATTTGGGGGTTATGCTCCAGATTCATGATCCACACCCTCAGTGCCAGCACACTGCCTCTGCCTACCCCTCATTTGTAGAGTAAAACTGAATAATTCCATTTAAAGCCATTAGGAAGAGCAGCAGTGGTTACAGGTGGGCTCACTGAGGAACAGGGGGGGGAAAGCAGCTCCAGGAAGGCACTGGAGGTTTTAGTGTACCTCATTAATTCGGCCTGGATTGCAGATACTCTTTGATTGTGATACTCTTTAATGGCAATTCTTAATTGTTGACATTAAAAAATGTGCTGAGCTGAGCAGAGAGCCCAGCCCTGGCTCCGGCAGAGACGCTCCTTCCCCTCCTCAAAAATGAGGCAGAACGGGCACGGTGGCTTTAATCACCTCTCTCAAGAAGCAGAGTTCAGTCCCAGGTGCCAGCAGAAAGGTTAGGGGTGTAAATCTTGCCAGAGAGGCAGCTCAGGAATTCCAGGGCAGCTCAGGTCTGAGCAGCACGGGAAATCCAGGGAGGAAGAGGAGTCTCCTCCCAGAAGGAAAGAGGCTGACCCAGACTGGCTGCTGGCAGCACCTGGATTCCTCTGGAATTCAGAGCTGTGCTCTGGAAATTCAGCCCAGCCCTCTCAGCTCCTTGGGAGGAGCTCAGGTGCAACAGAACTCCCCTTCCCTGGGCTGGGGGAGGCTCAGATGGGACAGCAGCAGGAATTTCCCCATGGAAAAGGCGTTCAGGGGTTGGAGCTGCCCAGGGAATGGTGGAGTGCCCATCCCTGGAGGGGTCCCAGCAATTCCTGGAGGTGGCACTCAGAGCTCTGGGCTGGGGACAAGGTGAGGATCTATCAGAGGTTCTCCCTATGTGGACTGGAATTGGAAGCAGGAGGTGATTGCAAAACTTTCCTAAAATATTAGTCTGACCCTAAAAAAATGCACTTTCCTTAGAAAACCAATTCATCCCATCCCTGGGGGTGTCCCAGCAATTCCTGGAGGTGGCACTTGGGGACAAGGTGGGACTGGGCAGAGGGGATTTGGCCTCAGAGAGCTTTTCCAACCCCAGGAATCCCGGGATTCTGGGCTGGGCTCTCCCACAGCAGCCTGGGGAAGCCAAGACACCTCCCTGGGCAGGTCCAGCTGTGGCTGTAGCACTCAGGAGCTGCTCAGGTAAACCTTCACTCATCACATTATCCCGGGCTTGAAAAATTGGAAGTTAAAACCCAGTTCAGATCACGCTGTATAAATACCTCGGGTCTGAATTAATCTGCAACGTTTGTTAGAAATGAAGGTCAGGACTTGAATTGGCAGCAATTAGAATCATTGATATTTTCATGGTATCAGCCTCCTGTTCCTGATTATCAACTTCCATGGTGCTGACACCTCAAAAGTTGGCCCCTCTGACCCTGCCTGGGTTCAGCTGTGGATTCTGTAATGTTAGAATATGTTTCTGCATTACTTTTTTCAAGTCACTGAAAAATTGTATGAGAAAACACCACGGAGAGAAAAAAGATATGCAGAAATATATATTTTTACATATTTTAATTGAATATTGTAGCCAAGTAAAACACTGATTGGGATTCTGCCTTCTCCAACCTTTGCCTCAACACTTGATGCAATTTATTAATGGTGTTCTGACCTGTGGAGGAACTAACTGGGAGATCAACTTCCAGCACAAACTTCTGGGAATGAGCCTGCCAATATTCAGCTTTTATGGAAAGCAAGGCCAGAGGGCTGGCCTGGCAGTGGGAGGCCTGGAAAGAAGCACCATTCCCTGAGATCCCTTCAGACAGGAGGTTAGGATGGTCAGAGGAGGAAAATCCAAGAAATCCTTGGTTAAAGACATCCCTTGATGCTTCTGCCAGTGCAGAAAAAAAAAAACAAACAAACCTTAATGACTACTGAGAAATGTGCCACCCCCCTGCAGATCCACTGAGCATGAGAGCTCACAGAAACCCCACAGAGCAGAGGGAACAGGGAGGGGCAGAGCATCACCTCAGGGATTCACACACAAAGGAGCCAATTCCTTCCTGTTTCCCCCCCAATTACTGCAGAATCCTGGAATAGTTCAGGTTGGAAGGGACCTCTGGAGATCACCTGGTCCAACCCCCAAATTGGGCTGAAATCAGGACTGGAAAATGGACTGAAAACCCAAAAATGTCTCCTCATTTTTGTCCAGCTCAGCAGGAGGGTGGATAACAAAACCTGGCCCATGTTTTTGGGTAACAAAACCCACCCCAGCCCTTCCATGGTTTAGGAACTTCGTTGTCTCTCCAGGATGGTGGATTTGCCCCTGTGGGGAGCAGTTTCCTCCATCCTGCAATCTCCAACCCCTCTCTAAGCAGCTCAACCTCCCAAATTAAACAAATACAGGGTCCCATGGCTTTGCATCCCATTATTATTATTATTATTATTATTATTATTATTATTATTATTATTATTATTATTATTATTATTCATCCTGGCCAGAGGTTCCCAGGGAATGCTGAGGGGATGCAGAGCCAAAAGCACCTCAGTGAACCCCAGACCATGACAGCCCTTTCCCCTCAAGGGAAACTGTGTGGTTTCTGTACTCCACTTTTCCCGTGGCCTAAAAGTTACCTGTGTTTAAAACACACAGGAGGGAAAAAACAAAACACAGCCACAGAGGAAGTGGGAATTTTCCACCCTCTGGATGCACAGTAAAATGATGGAATGGTATAACCTTATTTTTTCTTGCTAATACACCTCAACTCTGACCTTCCTGAGAACCAGGACCTCCTGGGTAATATGGTAATTTAATGTGAGTGCTTATATGCTGATTTCTATGGAGTGGGCTGGCTTGGTGAAATACGACGTGGTTTACTTTTAAATAGAGCTCAGCTGAGACCTCAAAGGGAACTGGAAACAGGCTTCCAATGGAGAGAGATAAATGCCTAATTTACTGTCCCACTTAATCCAGAGCTTTTTCCTTAAGTCATTATCTCCCATCCCTCATTATTGTGGCAGCACAGGCATGAAAGACACGTGCAGTGAGACCCTGATTGGAGCACTTCTGTTTACAGTGGCCACAATTTATCATTAAAACAACTGCAAAGCTGAGCCACGATGGGAAATATTAAAAATAAATAGGATAAAGCCTGGAAGTGCCTGTTCCAGCTCAGAGGTACCTTTACCTGGAGGATACCACACACAACTGCAGCTGGGAAATCTGCTGCCCAGACCATCAGTCATGCACAAATGTGGATTATGAAGACAAGAGGAGTGCGTTGAGCATCAAATACTTCAACACCCTTTTCTTCTCGTCGCATTTTTAATATTCTAAGGCAGCAAAGTCACGGCCCCTTTCCCCCAGAACCTTTTGGGGTGGTGTCACCCCCAGGTGCTGTCCTAGGAGAGCCCCACGAGGAACTCCAGTGGCTGCTGCCCAAGCCAGGCCCACAGCTGGGCTTCAGCAGCCTGAAACCTGAACTCCAGAATTCCATAATCCTTTCTGCTGGAGTGATCAAGTCCCAGCTGTGCCTGGTGCCCACCTTGTCCCCAGCCCAGAGCTCTGAGGGCCACCTCCAGGAATTCCCTGGACACCTCCAGGGATGGGCACTGCAAACCTCCCTGGGCAGCTCTTCCCAACCCCTGAGCACCTTTTCCATGGGGAAATTCCTGCTGCTGTCCACCCTGAGCTCCCCTGGCCCAGCTCCCTCTCCTCCTGTCCCTGTTCCCTGGAGCAGATCCCAAATCCCCCCCGGCTGTCCCCTCCTGGCAGGGAATTCCAGAGAGGGAAAAGATTCCTCTGCATCCTCCTTTTCTCCAGGCTCAGCCCCTTCCCAGCTCCCTCAGGAATTCTCCAGCCCCTTTCCCATCTCCCTCAGGAATTCTCCAGCCCCTTTCCAGCTCCCTCAGGAATTCTCCATCCCCTTTCCCATCTCCCTCAGGAATTCTCCAGCCCTTTCCCATCTCCCTCAGGAATTCTCCAGCCCTTTCCCAGCTCCCTCAGGAATTCTCCAGCCCTTTCCAGCTCCCTTCCCTTCCCTGGCCACACTCCAGCCCCTCAGGGTCTCCCTTGCCGTGAGGGGAAAATCAGAAAGTGGGAGAAAATGTGAGGGGAAAAAAAAGTGAGGGAAGTTTGTGGAGGGCTCTGCTGCAGAGCTTTTCCCTCCTGGATCCTCCTTTTCTCCAGGCTGAGCCCCTTTCCCAGCTCCCTCAGGAATTCTCCACACACTTCCCAGCCCCATTCCCTTCTCTGGACATGCTCCAGCCCCTCAGGGTATCTCTCACCACACGTTAAAAAACATTAAAAGCCCTGAGGCCATTTGGGTGTCTCCCTCTGGTCACTGCCCCTCACACTTGGCACTGAAGGGAAGCCCAGCCAGAGCAGGAGCTCACGTGTCCCAACACTCCAAGTGTGCACATAAATTAAAATAATCTCAAATAAAAAAGAATTATATTGAAAAGTAACTGTAAGTTTGGGTGGCCTCAGGGCCACAGTAACTGGGCTGTGATTGTGGCCTGTCCCTTTGGGATTTATTGAGGACAGGGACATTTTAGTGCAGCCTCTCCCTCACTGCAGCACCACCCAGCCCTGCAGATCTTCCCTCAACACAACTTCATTTACATCCCAGAAATTCCATCGCTTTACATATGTCAAAGGAGGAGAAAAAAAGAAAGAAAAAAAACCAAAAAAAAGCACAACTCCATCACCAAATGGCTTTTCAAGATGTCAGACTCGGAGGGTTTGAACCCTGGGAAATGTCTGGAAGTGCCCTGGGAGGAGCTCTCTGGGATGGGATCACCTCCCTGCCCGCCTGGGAGGCCACACAAACAACAGCCCTGCTCTGAAACGGCACCGTCTCAACATGCAAATGAGCCAGTTAATTCCTTGCAAATTCCCCATTAATTATTACTCTTTATCAGTTTCGCTGTCAGTGTCAGATGTTCGGTTCCAGGGCTACTCGTTGGCGCGTTGGGAGCAGATGTTGCCAGAGAAGTGGAGTGTAAATATTTATGGGTTAAAAGGAGAGACTTTGGAGTTTGAAGATCTCTCCTGATGCTTCTCACGCTGCCTCAGCCCGTCCTTCTCTGTGGGCTTGTTTTGCAGACAGACAAATGCTTTACATGTTCATGCATCAACTGCCACTTGCAAATTCGGCTCCTCCTGCTCAAAATATCAAATATTTAACACATGCAGAGCTAGGACAGGAAATATTGTTTTCCAGGAAGAGTTTTTGCCCTTTATTTTCCGCAAGTCTGGCATTTCATTCACTTCTCTCCTGCTTTTCACACAATTCAGGCACTCGGCACCTTCCAAAATCAAGCCCAAAAATGCCTGAGCTGGGAGAATGGAAACTGAAAATCTCCAAGTGGGTCTCTCACTTGGCAGAGAACTGTAGATCATGAAAGCCTAACCCAGCATGAGAATTCTTCCTCCTGTCATCAGAGAGGAGAAACCCTGGTGAGAGATTTGGGTGAAATTCCTGCCTGGGAGGATGGGCAGGATAGAATTCCCAGATTTGCTGTGGCTGCCCCTGGATCCCTGGCAGTGCCCAGGGCCGGGTTGGACATTGGGGCTGGGAGCAGCAGTGGAAGGTGTCCCTGCATGGGCTTTAAGGTCCCTTCCAACCCAAACCATTCCATGATCCCACAGGACAAACCACGTTGCATGTGCAGGGAGGGAGAAAACTTTCAAAGTAAGTTACGTAACAACTTGAAAAAAAAACAACCTGAAGTAGTTTACTTTAGTTCTAGCAAATATGTCAGCTCCAAGAAACAGAGAAATCACACCCAAGCATTTTATTTTAGCTTCTACTCTGTCTCACTTCTCTCAGGTTTTCACTGATTTGGGGAAAAAAAAAACAACCAAAAAAATACAAACACCAAAAAAACCAAAAACTCACAACAAAAACATTCACCCCACTGACTTTGCTCCTTGGGATAACTATGGTAGCTTTTTTTCTAATATCAAATTTCTAATGAATCCAAGGCAAAACAATAATCTCCTAAAATTAAAGCTAAAATTTAAATTCAACTGAAAATTAAAATCCTCAAATTCAGCTTTTGTCAGAGCAGTGTATGAAGGGTATCCAAAGAACAGAGTGCAGAAAATGCATCCAAGCCCCCCTCTCCTATTCTGCCTCACCTCCTGTTGGAAAGCTGAAATACTTTAGATGGGGTGAGTTAATCTGTAAGATATCACAGCAGGAAAATGCAGGTTTTTTACCTCTTTTGCCTTTGACAGAGGGAAAACTGCAACCCAAGAACACTGGAGGTGCTTTGAGTGTGTCAGAGCAAGCACAAACAAGGGCTGTGGGCATGGAGAGCAAGGCTGGGGTGACACCACTCCTTACATTTATTATTACAATTAATTTATTATTATTTATTTGTACTCTGAAGGTACAAATTTTGCAATATTTGCAACTTGGAGGCCTTCAGCTCGCAGCCCTGCAGCAAGAGGAAGGAAGGATAAGAGGGGAAGGGCAGGCAGTGGAGGGGCTCTGTGACATTTGCATTCATTACAGCACACTTCAGGAGTTTCTGGGCTTCTGCAAAGCTGCACAGTGCAGAGGCTCTCACTTAAACCTCCTCCAGCAGCTACCACAATGCTGACAAAAATCTATTTATTTAGATAGAACTTTAGAATCCTTAAAGATTTCCCAGGGTGAGCCAAGATCCCTGCAGGCCAAGTTTGGGCAGCCCTAAACATCAGCACCAGAGCATTGCTCCAACTCCTGCATTTCCTCCCTGAGTTCAGGGTTCTGTCACTCTGGGGTCCCTCACTGGGCAGCACCGAGGCCACACTGACCCTTGGTGACAATTCCTGAGCAAAGGCTCCCTCTGATGCCTTCAGTTTGATCTTCCCTGTATTTCAGAGCCTGTGCTGCCCAGGGGTGCAGCTCTGAGCTCACCGTCAGTGTCACTCAGCTCTGCACACAGCAGGGACACAAAACAAATCCTTTTCCTGCTGCACACCAAGGACAGCTTTCAACCCAAAATCACAAACAAGGGTGGGCTGGAGGGAGAAAACAAGAAGGATGGGACCTCACAGCCTGGAGCTGTAACTGGACAATTAAACCCCAATATGCAAATGGATCAAAACTTATAAAAATGTAAGACCTCATGACCATTTGTCCATTTTGTGACCATTTTGTGACCGTTTTTTGTCCATTTTGGGTCCACCTCAGGTGTAGCCTTGGCCAGGCTCTCGTCCTGCCCAATGTGTGTCCTTAAAAGCCTTTTAATAAATCCCTACTTTATTCTCCAGCTCTGTCCAGTCTCTGTTCCAGCTCAGCCTTCCCGAGTCGTCACCTCCAACAACTTCCAAACACATTGATAATCAAATAATTGATCATCAGATAATTGATCAGGTTTAATCATCCCCATTTCGGGAGGTTTCTGGTGGTGCTGGGCAGCTCAGCCTCTGCGTCACCGGCCACGTTGGGCAGTGATTAAATGAATAAATATCCGGCCGTGGCTATAAATGACCTATCCTGGGGGACAAGGGCCATTATTCACCCGGCATAATGCACCTCAAGGAACGCCACGGAATTAATCAGAGCCCTGCAAAACCTGACATCTGAGCAGAGATTAAAAGAATCGGGGTTGTTTATCCTAAAAGAGGAGCACTTTAGGGGAGGACATGATAACAATTTTCGAGTGTGGCGACAGCTGTAGCGAAGAGGGAAGGAAAAAATCAGATTTTTGCGTTTATGGTGGATTGTGGGGGGAAGAAAAAGGGATTTAAATTGCCACGATTGAGATGCAGAGGAAAAAAAGAAAAACAAAACAAAAAACCCCTCAAACCGTGGGAGAGTTAAGCACTGGATTAAGTTTCTTGGGAATTTCTAGGAGTGGGGAGTGGGGCATGTCCAGCCCATCAGCAGGAGCTGGGCCCCCACACGACATCCCCGGGTGCTTTTCCAGCCAGGTTTTCCTGTGAGCCACACAGAAGCTCACTCTATTGGAGAGGAGTAGAATGTCTTGCTAATTGAATGTCAAAGCAATTAAAGTGGGTATAGACTTCTCTCAACATTATCTTGACTTGATAAAATAAAGTTGTTTTGACAACGCTCACTGACAATTCCTGATTTTCAAGCGCAGCGATTTTTCTCCAGGCAAGACACGGAAAATGCTGAGACTTTGGAGTGAATCTTCCAAAGATATGCAGAGCCATTATTCTCAGAATAAGCCTATTAGACAGAACTAATGGGCGATTTTCAAGGGATTGCCGCGATCACAGCCACCTGTACCTGGAGCTCGTCCCCCTCCCACCTCCCCACAAACACTGCACACAAAACACTCCCGATGGTTTTTAACAGCTTTGCCTTCCAGACACGCCTGAGTTCAAGGTCCAGCCCTCGGGATGAGCCCTGGACACCGGGATTCAAACCTGTCTGCAGCTGTTCATGTTTTACAGCCACTCCTATTTTAACCAATATGCATAAACAGAGCAAAAAGAAAAATTAAAAAATCAATAAATATAATTTTGTCACTACTCCTTGCGTTTTCTCCTTTCCCATCATCTCTCCAGACCCATTCCAAAGCTCCTGCTCATCCAGGTGCTGTGGCTCATGCTTTGAGGGCGAGCTCAGGGAAAACTCCAGCAATGCAAGGCAAAAAGAGAAGAAACTCGTGGTCAAATGACTCCTTCTCATCCAGGAAAATGAGGAATTCCTTGTGGACCCCACACCAGCTCGGCTTCATTCCCACTGCAATCAGTGGCCAGGAGGAGATACAGAAGCCTCGAGCAGAGCTCACCTCCAGGAATTCTTCTCCAAAAATGGGACTGTTTGATGTGCAGGGAATTCCTGGACTGCTGGACCTTTCTACCAATCCTCATCTCATCAATGAACTCGCTCAGCTGCCCTTTGAGCCACGGGAAGCTTTTGGTTCCAAGGAGGTACAGCTTGGAATCACAGAACCATTTGGGTTGGAAAATTCCCCTAAAACCATCGAACCCAAGGCCAGCACTGCCCAGGCCACCAGGTCGGTTCTTAACACACCCTGCAGACAAAAGGTGTTTATCATCTCAAAACTTGTTCTCCCAAAGGCAGAAACCTGAGAACAGGCTTTTCCAATGGGCACCGATTTGTCTGACACAAGATGGGAAGTGTTTGGTCAGTAAGTCACGAAGAGTAATTGGGCAGTTGCGTTAAGCAGGGGCACATTGATGAATTCTGTGAGCAATCTTTGACCTTTGCAAATTCTATTTCCAGAGCTCTGGGCTCACACCTTTCCCCAGCATGGCCTGGGCAAGAGGAAAAATAAACGCTTTCATTTATTGTCGTGTTCTTTGCTGTCATTTGCATAAGTGCCCTGTCCAAGGCAGCTCTCTCTTTCCCAACACCTGCACTCAGCAGCTCCAGAGCTCAGCCAGGGAAACTGGGGCTGCTCCAAGCCCTGGAAATGTCCCAGGCCAGGCTGGACAGGGCTTGGAGCAGCCTGGGACAGTGGGAGGTGTCCCTGGGTGGGATTTAAGGTCCCTTCCAACACAAGCCAGTCTGGGATTGCCAAAAAAACTCATCCAAGAGACAACTGCATTCCTGCCCTGCTCTTCCTCAGGCTCCCACCACAACCTAAAAATGGGTTACAGTGGTGAAATACTGTACCACAGTAATAATAACAATGCTGTACCATAGAGACACTGAGGTCACTTGGTGTGATGGTTCTGGCTTCTTTGTTCTGCCAAGGTCGGGATTCATGCACAGAAGTCATAGTTTTGTGTCTGGACTTGGTGTTCATTATTTTTTATCTATTTACAGCCTCATGAGCTGTGAGCTCTAACTAGCAAGTTAGGAAACAAAGGTTAAATGGAGTGCCTCTGACTCTTTCCAAGGTTATTTAAGCACTAATCCTCCAATAACCAGGTGACACCAGCATTATTTATATTTCTGACCCAATAATGACCACCTGCAATGAGGACCTTTTTCACCCAATTAGAGAAAACCACCCAAACCCATGAAGAAGGAGGAAGAAGAAGGTGAAGAAGAAGGACTCAGACAACGCCCAAAGTCCTCCATCCTGCCCCACACATTACTGCATACTAATATCCCAAATCTAAGTTCTGCTGCCTTATGCCCAAAAAATTTCTCTTTGGCCAGGCTGTCAGCATCCACTCCCTTCCACCCCGGGCCATTCTGCATTTCCATGATTCCCCTGGACACCCCAAACCAAGTTTATTCCTGGCTCTCTCCCACCCCACAAAGACTCAGCCATGCCCTGTCGTTCTGATTTTTAGCTTTTTGATTGTTTTCATATTTTTACTGAGGCTTCTCACAAATTGTAAAATAAACAAAGACTGATGTTTTGTGAACAACATTTTTTCTAGGGGGAAGGACAAATTGATGGGCTTCTGAGTCGACCACTGGGGTCAGAGAGGTGGTCCTCTCATCCCCCAATCTTTGATCAAATTCTAAACCCTATTGTTATAAATATATATTATAAAGTTGGCTTTTTGCAAGGTGTGTGCTATATGAATAATAACATTGTGGTAAGGATATAAGTTTTTATTTCTGCTGTTAGTAAAGAAAATTAGGCATAGTGGCAGTAGTTGATATGGTGTGCTTAAACTGCCTGTTTGGTGGGGATAACATCCAGTGAACGTGGAAAGAAGATCCTGCTATTGATAAAATAGCCTTAAACTGTCTGTTTAATTAAAATAACATCCAGTGAACATGGAAAGAGGACCTTGCTATTGATAAAATATCCTTAAACTGTCTGTTTAATTAAAATAACATCCAGTGAACATGGAAAGAAGACCCTGCTGTTGATACACCAACTATCAGCATCTCCCATCTGAAGAGAGTCTGGACCCAGGCCCGAGCTGGAGGTGATGATGAAGACACAGCGCAGAAACACACGTGCTCTAAAAAGGGGGACCCAAGGATGGGACCATGCAAAACAGTTCCTGGAATATGGAAACCAGTTTATGGAAAAATATGAATATTCAACAGACTGATGCAATAGAAAGGGTGTTTAAAGAATGTCTCTGATACAGCAGGGTGTGGACCTGGCTGAAGGCCAAGTCACCCCGGCCGTACTTTGCTTTTTTTCTGTCTCCTAATTGTCTTATTTTCTATTAAACCTATTTCTTAAAATTTACATAGGACGTGAACCTCGTTTTTCACACTATTTAAACCCCAATTCATAATAAACTTTCTCTTTCTCTCCTCACTTCTCAACCTGACGGGTGAGTGTCGTTCTTTCGTGTCGTAATTGCGACAGTGCCCCACCTGAAATCTCGGCCCTTTACCCCCCTCTCTGTTCAAAAATTCCCAAATTCTGAGCTGTCTCACGGCCTCTCCTTGCCCAGGCTGTGCCACACACTGCAGAAAAGCTGAGCTGATCCATGTTTTTGTGTTTCCAGGCTGCAGGAGCTGACCCCAGGCAGGCCGTGGCTGGATCCCGCCTGGCAAATCCAGAGCGGCTCCTCTGATATTAAAGGTGTTGGTCTGGACTTAGACCAGAGCAAACGAGAGCACAGCCTGACCTTTTCTCTCCTTCCTTCCCCACCTCCTAATGGTTTTCTTTTAATAGAAAAGATAAAATATTTGTAAAACCAAGGAAATCCCTCAAATACCATGTAAATTCCCCTTCTAATTTTCCCAGATTCATTTTGAGGCTCCTTTAAAAAAGGGAAAAAAAAAAAAAAAAAAAAAAAAAGGGAACTGCAAAGAGAAACTTCCAGCACTTTCCCCCTCAGTCTCTACTTTTCTGTGGCCTTTCTGACATGCCCCATTCAGGGGACTGGGATGGGGATCCTGCTTTGGAATCACCCTTGTGTCCCTTCCCTTCCCACCTGAGCAGGCAACACGTGGATTCCTTTTGGTCACAGCTTCCCAGGATATTCAGGTAAAGAAAATACACTGGATTTGTCTATTTCCCCTGTCCTCAGTTCTGTATTTTTAACTCCCTCCTTTCCCAAAGCTCCCAGGGCTTCTTGCCTGGCATTTGCCTATCCATGCCCTTAGAAGAGCACTAAGTGGATTAATATTTCAGATTCATTGTGTCATTCGAAGTTATTAACAAGCCCAGCTCCTATGAAATGAGTGAAAGCTAATGATAAAAAATACTTCTATTCTCTGCCTCGAACCAAGTCCTTCTGCTGGAATCAAAAAGTCCCACTTTCATTTGTGTCATTTTTTTAAGGCCAGTAATCACAGCAGAGCAGCATTTCTAACTTTTGAGTCATCAGCAGCACAAATAAAGCTTTCACAAATTGCAATAATTTCTCATCAAGGCTTCCCTGCAGAGAAAAAACCACAAATTAACACAGTGTCACGTATCAGAAATCTAACACTGCTACAGAACATTTTGGGGAATAAAAGAAATAGTGGAAAAAACAAAGCAGATTATCTGACAGAAAGGGGAGAGTGAAATGGAGCCACAATTCTGCAGCAGCTCCAGGCACTCCTGGAATTCTGCTGGAGCAGAATGAACCTCCTCCATTCACAGGCTGCCAGCTTTTCCATGAAAAAAACACAGGGAAAAGCTGCTCCTTGAGTAGGGGGCTCCAAATTTGTTCCTTTCTGACTTTGTGGGAAAACTCTCCTCATTCTGCAGAGGCAAAGAAGAAATTGGAGTTCTGTCTCCTGTTTTGCACTCCAAGTGTTTTTACACTTCCCCATTTTTACCTCCTCCTAAAAAAGGCTGTGTCCAGCCAGGGTTATAGGGCAGAGAATGGATTTTATTAAATATTACATTTTCTATGGTGTGTGTAATTGGGAGTTTGTCAGATTCGAGTCCCAGCGAGCTGGGAGCTCAGAATTTGTGGAAAAGGAAATTCTATGTTCTGTTGGATCTCCAGCAGGCTCTGCATCCATCACAGATCTTCTTCTACCCCACCAGCAACAATTAAGGGGAATTTACGGCAACATTAGAGGCACACAGAGAAGTCAAAAACACTTTACTGCCCACAGAGCTGACCCCCACGTAGCCACAGGAGTGGGGCCATGCCAAGCACTCCAGGGAAGCAGAGGTGGAAAAGTGCCTGTGCTGTTATTCCAGGATTTAGGGACTGGATTCACTCTGATGGCAGAAAAACCTCCAGAGGCAAGAGCAGCCCAGAGGGGCAAGGCCAGCCCTCTGCAGAGCTGGGCTGCAGCTCAGCCCTCCCATAAACCCTGCTCTGCAAGGAGGCTCTGGGACAATCCTGGCATTTCCCAGTTCCAGGTCTGCACTCCCCTTTCAAAGCCTTTTTGCACGAGTGAAGGGGGAAAATAGATTTTTGTGTCCTCAGAAGTGAAACCTCCTCCTTAAAATGTCAGCTCCTCAGGAATTGTTGTTGCAGAAGAGACAAACTCAGGTTGGTTTCTACCCATTTTCTGTCCCAGCCAGCCTGGAACCCAGCGCAGCTGAGCTGCTCCTTTATTTACTGCCACGACAAGGGAGGAACACAGAAAGGTCTCTCTCTCCCTCACCAACCTGAGCAGCCTGAGGGAGCAATCCAGAAATGCACCAGGGGGAAAGAATTCCTCCCTGTGACTCGGCGTGGGCGTCCTTGGGGCTCCTGCTCTCCCCCCAGACAGGTAATGAACAGTCCCAGACACAGAGCAGGGCTGTGGGGAACGCTCCCATTTGTCACTGGAATGGGCTCTGCTGCATCTGAGACAACCCTGGGCACAGGGAAGGACAGACACCCACCCCCAGCTTCAATTCCCAGTGTTAAACACAGGGCACAGCTGGCACTGAGCTGATTTTTGGGGATGCTCTGTGCAGCTCCAGCAGGTGAGCTCAGGACACAGCAGGAGGGGGGAACCGTGCACTTATTTTCCATACAAACTGAAATCCAGCAGCCTCATCACCTGTTTTTCCTTCTGAAGCCTAGGAGTAGCTTTTTCCTGCCAAATTCATATTCCCAGGGAAGCACCACCACGGCAGGAGCAGGGAATCAGCCCCAGTGCAGGAAGAGCAAAGCAGCTGAGTGTCAAACTCCTGTCACAGAGAAAAACCCTGAGAGAAATCTTCACAAGTGGATCCAAATAAATCCCCTTGGATTTACTCCCCCTTTGGCAATGCAAAATAGTGATACCAGAAGTCAACAGGGCTTAATTTTATTTCTTTTTTTTTAAATTCTGGAGCTGCCTTTTCAGTTGGCAGAGAAGGAAATCTAACATTTAAAAAGTTTATGATAAAATTATAAAATGAAAAGGAAATTGCCTCCAGAAGGGCAGGGCTTAACCAGAGATTTTCCAGGCAGATTCCAGGGGTGTTCCCAGCCCTGCATTCACCTTCTGGACACCTACACCCCTCCCTCAGCTGAACACAGCCCCCAAAACAGGAGATAAGACCCAGAGCTCCACAACTACATAGAGGTGGAACGCCACCAGGGCAGGAGACTTTTACAAATCAGTCTGTAAATGAACTAATAATATTGGAAAAAAAAATTAATTTCAAAAATTTTAATTAGTTTTTAATTAATTTTAATGAAAAAAATCTTAACGATGGTGCCATTGTATTTATCCTGATTCATTCAGTACTTTGAGATTTGAAGGGTGGTTAGAAAACCATAGAATTTTAACAGTGTGAGAAGCAGATGGATGAATAAATTTCTATTGAGAAATGGAGAGTAAATCCCCTTTTTGGGGACTTTAGTGAGTGCCTGTTGTCCCCTTAGCCAGCTCTTTCCAAAATGTGTGTGGGAATATCCAACTACTTATAGCTGTGCCCAGCCAAAGGGGGAAAAATCCCCCAAATCCCCAGGAAGCAATAAAGAGTGTGAACACACAGAATTCCCAAATCCTCGATAACATTTCCAGCTTCAGGAAATTCACTGGCAGGGACCCAGGGCCTGCTCTGACACAGAAACCAGGGAAAGGGACACAGAAACCAGGGAAAGGGACATGGAAACCAGGAAAAGGGACATGGAAACCATGGAAAGGGACATGGAAACCACAGAGAGGGACACGGAAACCAGGGAAAGGACACGGAAACCAGGGAAAGGGACACAGAAACCAGGGAAAGGGAAAGGGACTCAGCCCCCACAAAAAGGGAAAGGGGCACAGGGCCCCAAGGGAAAGGGAAAGGGACACAGTGCCCACAGAAAGGGAAAAGGACACGGCCCCCAAGGGAAAGGGACACAGGGCCCCAAGGGAAAAGGAAAGGGACACAGCACCCCAAGAGACAGAAACATGGCACCCCAAGGGAAAGGGACACGGAAACCATGGAAAGAGAAAGGGGCATGGCCCCACGGGAAAAGGACACGGCTCCCAAGGGACAGGGACAAGGCGCCCTTGTAACCCCACAAAAGGCAGGACCCATGCTCCCAGCCCTCCTGCCAAAGCCACTGGCTGCCCCCGGTACCATGGCAGGCAGCACAAACTGGAGTAATTACCAGAATTTCATTTCCATTAACTAATAAACCCAGGAAAACAATTTGAGTATCTGAATGTCATTTTTCAAAGGAAAATAAACTGTAAACATTTGAATAACATCACAGCAGGGATAATATACCTAAGGAAACCTATTGAAATATGCTGGAGAATTCCTCCTCTTTCATCACATTAAAACTGCAATTGACTGTAAACCTCCTACCACTCTCCGCTGAGACTTTAATTGTAAAGATTCCTGTTACACATCATATTAGAATTTAGTTAAAATTGTAGAACACATTATTTCCAATCAGACAGCCAACCATCACTCACAAAGATTTTTAAAAAGGTGATTAATAATTCATCTCAGATAAGGAAAAGATCTATATTTATACCATCTTCTCAGCCACCATAAACTACCTGACAATTGTTCAGTAATGATGCCCAGTAAATTCTTTAAAATGGTAATTTGTCATTCTGTCACTTCATTTGTGACCTAAAATTCCTCACTTGAGGCATCATCAAATAAATTAATCACTTTCCAGGATCCATTTCTCTGTTCTGCACGTTATTATGCCCAGGCTCTCTTGTGTTTCTCTTCATTTACATATATTTAATGGCTCAGCAGTGGTTCACTATGGCACATAACGCACACATCTCATTACAGGTGAAATATTCTAACTGCCACTATCACTGGGAAAGAAAATAACTCTCCCAATTTAATTTTCCTGATGTAACAAAACCATGATTCTTCACTATGAAATGTTGATGCCATCCATCAGTCACAATCAATAAAATCATCATGGAAGTACGCCTTCTCCAGCATCATCCCCTCAGCCTGGGATTATTTGAGGGAGGTAATTAAACTCATAATATGTAATGAATGTAAATGAAGAAAAAACCCCCGTGTTCTCCCTCTAACTACGCTTATTTTACTGCTTTGATTTAAAGTATTTTTACATCTCCCAATCTATGAAATACACAAAGCCCTGAAGGAAAGGCATCACAAGTACAGTAAGCATCAATCAATACATATAATGACTAATTAAAAAGGAACATATTTTAACATTAAAAACCCACCAAATGCTGTTATTTATCGATTTTTCATTTAAAATGATGCATTCCCCCCAGGACTAATATATTTGCTGTCTCCCTGAAATATAGATTATAGGACACTAATTTTAGATACTGTTGCTTTGCTAAAAAAAAACAACAGAAAAACCATCCCAAAGTGATTTTGTGTGTCCCTCATCCCCCAGAACCATTTAAAAAGCCCAGATACCCAGACATGCAAACTACTCCTGTGCTGGAGAGAAAGCCTTAATCATTCCAGTCTCATCTCTGTGCCTGAGCTCATATAAGTCAAGAATGAAAACAGGCGCTTCGAAATGATAACTTTGAAAGAAGTCCACAAAAAAAAAAAAAAAAAAAAAAAGGGTTTAGAGCAATGTTTTGCTATAAAGAGCAAAAAGGCATCATCTCTCCTGTAAATGTTCACACAATTTGGGTTTTAAATAAAAGCACAGTGAACAATGCTCCTCTTGTGATGGGGGATCCTAAAGCCCAAGTGGCCACTCCACCCTGGGGCACAGGGGGGTGTGGGGCATCCTCCACGAGGAGGATTTCCCTGAGATCCAGGAATGATCCCTCACTTCTGCTCCAAATAATTCACTTCAGGGGTTATTTTAACACCACACACAGGGGAATGGGATCCCTCAGACAGGGAAGGGGATCCCTCACACCGAGCACAGGGAAAAGGGGAATGGTGGAGAACGTGGGACCTGCCTGGGCCACCAACAACCTGCCCTGGCTGTGATGTCTTAAGCTTTAGCTTTCATATTTTCAGGTTCTGTGCTGCCCAGGGGTGCAGCTCTGAGCTCACAGTCAGTGTCACTCAGCTCTGCACACAGCAGGGACACAAAACAAATCCCTTTCCTGCTGCACACCAAGGACAACTTTCAGCCCAAAAGCACAAACAAGGGTGGGCTGGAGGGAGGAACAAGAAGGGTGGGACCTCACAGCCTGGACAATTGGAATTGGACAATTAAACCCCAATATGGAAATAGACCAAAACTTATAAAAATGTGAGATCTTGTGACAGGTCAGCCATTTTTGTGACCATTTTGTGTCCATTTTGTGACCATTTTGGGTGTAGCCCTGGCCAGGCTCTTGTCCTGCCCAAGGTGGATCCTGGAGGCCTTTCAATAAATCCCTACTTTATTCTCCAGCTCTGTCCAGTCTCTGTTTCAGGTCAGCCTTCCCAGGCATCAGCTGGGCCACCAACAACCTGCCCTGGTTGAAAGGGATGCTGCTCTTTTCAGTAAAGAGCTGTTTTCAAACACTGAGCACCCTTTCCCACCCCCCCAGAGATGGGAGATTTGCTAACCCAGCTCCAAGGGCAGGGAAGGGGAGCAGCAGTTCCCCTGTGGGAAGCATCACCATCCCTGGGGGAGCCAGCCCTGCTCTTTGGGTCAGGCTGGAACAGGTTAAACTTCTGGGAAGTGAAGTTTAGAAAGGCTGAGAGAAAACTGGGGAAAAGAATGGACACCAGGAAAGAATTGTTTTTAGTAACTATTAACCCACAGCTGTGCAGGAAACTTCTGCACCACGTAAAGGAACTGCAGGCCCAGGGAGTTGGGGTTATAAAACCTCCCTAAATATTCCAGGGGTTATCAAAACCCCTAAAATGTAGGATTTTATTTTAAAGGCCATTTCCCAGAACGAAGGTATGCCCAGAGAGGTGGGGCAGCCACCCCAAAAGGACACCACAACCAGCCCAGCATGGAGCAGCTGTAACAGGGAACCAGGGGTCCTTAAAAACAGCCAGCAAGGGCAGCTGCAGTGTGAAAAATCCCAAGCCTCAAAGCCACAATTCAGAGAATATTTCCATTTGTTTTCCTGTGTGCAGCTCTGCAGCAGAGCAGCCCGGCCAGGGGGAAGGGGAACCCCACAACCCCAGAGCTTGGGAGGGACACTAAAGCCACCTCATTGCACCCCTCAGCACGGCAGGGACAGCAATTAGTGCAATTAGTGCCCGGAGCACTCTGCCCTCTGTCAGGCACCCGGGGCATGGGAGGGAAGGGAGGGAATTGTCTCCCGTGAGTGATGCTGCTCTGCAGCTCTGTGCACTTCAGCATTTTCCTTCCCAGGAAATGTATGAGCCCAGCACCACCTCTGAGCCCTGCCAGAGCTGGGAAAAGGGGAAAACAGGGAGAAGGGAGGGATCCAGGAGAAGAGAGGGATCCAGGAGCCCCAGAGCCCAGACAGCCATTGAACACCGCTGGGTTCCCAGGTAAATAAATAAACTAACTCCTCAGTGTCCTTTCACTATCAGAGATAACAGCAGAGCACCTTGCTCCCATTAACCTCGTGCTGCTGGGACAGGGAGCAAGGTTTTCCAAGAGTTTATTGCCAGGGATGGGGAATTTCTCCAGGGAATTGTATCCCATGGGCTTCAGGATTATCTTATCTGGACATGGGCACAAACCCCCGTGCCAGGCCCTCACCTCCCTCATGGGGAAAAGCTTTTCCTCACTACTCACCCCCCCTGACCCTGCTCTCTGCCTTTGCAGCCATTCCCTGGGATTCTCCCTTTTCTCCAATAACTGCTGCTGTGTGACAGACACCAGAAGCAGCAGGTTCTCCTCACAGCCAGGATAAACTCCCTCCTCGTGTCCTGTGAGAGGACCATGATTCATTTTTACTCCTCATGAGGTGCCCTTGTGATGAATATTGTGGTTTATACACAAAAAGTCTGTTATCTGTAGTATTTGTACTCTTTAAATTCTTTAATACCTGCTGAGATCCCCACCAGATGCCAGAGTGCACACGGGGGTGAAGATGTGGTGCAGCAGGATCAGCATTTAGTTCAGTCTGGCAGCTCTGCTCTGCTGATGGAAATGAGTTTAACACCAATTAGGGGAGGCACGTTTTAATATTGTTTCCTATTCCCCTACACCACCCTGGAATTACAGCGGCTTTCTGCTTAAAATTTTAATTCTGATCAGTTTATTTGTTTCTAAGCATTTGCCTGGTGAGAATCTCAAATGTGCTGAAGGCAAAAGCAACCTGACACAAGAGAATAAAACAGCTGGGGATGTAAAGGGTCAGGCTCAGTGATCTGGGGTGGGGTGAGCCTGAGCCTCCCCAGCTGCTCTGAGGTCCTGCCCCCATCATTCCCACCCTGCCACACCCTGAGCCCCATTCTCCCAAACCTTCTGTCCCTTCACAGCCACAACAAAACCTTCCAGCACTTTTGTGCCAAAAAA
>JANPWX010019044.1:78383-109237 GCA_024734555.1 Trochalopteron elliotii
AGGATTCCAGGTTCTGTATCCACACAGAACAAACCTCCAGGATTCCAGGTTCTGTATCCACACAGAACAAACTCCAGAATTCCAGGTTCTGTATCCCAACAGTCTGAAACGCCTCCCCAGTCCTCATCCATCATCAGTGAAAGTCAAGAGAAGAGACACAAGTCTTGGCATGCACAGGGGAAGGTTCATCCTGACATCATTAAAGTATTTTACACTCATTATTTCTGTGTCCCAGTGTTGGCAATGGTATCACAGTACTGGAAATGGTAATTTCCAATGCTCTGTAGTGTCTCTCCTCACTCAGAAAGAGCAGCACTGTGTTTGGATTATCAGGAGTCTGCTCATAGAAAACTACTCGGGTAAAAAAAGGAAAAAAAAGTAGTGATATGAAAATAATAAATAGCAGAATACTCAGGGTTTTTATTGCCCTAAAAGGCAAAAATCCCTTTCATTCTCTGAGATTGAGCTGTGCCACTTATCTTTTCTATTGACTGCCTAAACAGAAATCCATTGTGTAAGCCATTAAATAAAATTTTAAAAAGTACAGGACTCAAAGCAAAATCTTTTGAGATTTTTTTCCTCTATCAGAAAAAATTGACAGAATAAATGTGGGGCTTAAGAGCTCATATTTTCACATGCAAGTCATCACACCTGTTTTTAAAAAAAACAAAAAAACCCAAAACCAACGATTATCTGCAAAATTTGCCTGTACCCCAGACCATGAGTGAAATATGAACTAGGAACTCCCCAGGATGCACATGGGGGATAATTTCTGTGTGAAATCAGGACTCTGGCCCTCCTGCCCACCTCCACCTTTGACATTTTTGTGGAGCCAGAGCTGGAAGGGAGGGGAGGAGGGAACCCAGAAATGTGGAGAGGGAAGGGGAGAGGACACAGATTCCTTTGGAATTATCAGGGATTAAATGATGAAGTTTTGGGGTCACTTGCAAGGGCCAGAAGATTTACAGAACTACAAGAGCAGCCCCATTATTGCAGAAAGAGAGTCAGAGAGAACAGCTGCTAAAAGAGTTTCCTCCTTGCCAGGGTGGGGGTCTGTAGCCCTGGTTTGTGCCTGAGATGTTTTGGTTTTCTGAAATTCCTTTCCTAGGGAATTTTCTGTAAACAAGAGACACGTTTTTGTAATGGCAAATTTGTTTACATTTTTTCCCCAGGAGGGACTTCTTGATGTCCCTCTGCTCTGACCAATGTGATTAAAGAAGTTTGTCTTCTTGTCACCAATCAAATTGGTCTGTGTAGAATAGTATAAAAGGGAGACACATCCCAAGAATAAAAGAGTAATTTTCAACCTTCTGAAGTTGGAGTCTTCTTGTCATTGTAACACACAACAATGTCGGGGTCCAGCAGCCCCTCCACAGAGGGGCCACACTTGATTTCACAAACTAACAGTGCACTGAAGAGGTTCTGAGGTGCATTAAAAAAACTCACTGTTGTGTTAATGCCTGCACTGGGATTTCCCAAAGTCCTGCTGGAGAGGGGAGCTCAGGGCAGGGAGATCTGAGCTGTGCCCAGCTGAACCTGCTCCTGGCTCCCAGGAGAGACCCAGGGCTGGAAGTCAGCACCTGCACAGCTCATTCCAGCCTCGCTCAAACACATCAAACCTGCCAACTCTCCAGTTTTGTTACCCCAGCCTTGGTCCAGAACCCACTCTGCTCCAGGCACGAGCAGAAATTCTTTTCTGAAGAATCACATAACACCCTGAGCTGGACAGGACCCACAGGATCCTTGAGCCAATACTCACACAGACACCCCAAATTCCCACCCTGAGCATCCCTGGCAGTGCTGTCCAAAGGCTCCTGGAGCTCTGGCAGCCTTGGGAATGTGCCCATTCCCTGGGGAGCCTGGGCAGTGCCCAGCACCCTTCAAGTCCAGACCCTCAGGAGTTCATAAGAAATGAAAACTCCTCTAGTATTAATTGGCCTGGCTATTGACAGAGTTAAATAATTAATGGCAACCCCAAACATGGCAATACCCTAAGAAATGAGGACAGCTTTCTCAGCAGAATGGGGCCAGAGATGTGCTGAGGAGGAGGAGCAGCCAAAACCTTCCTCACCAAACCACCAACCCCTTCTCAATGGGAGCAGTAACCAAAACCTTCCTCACAAAATCCCCAGCCCCTTCTCAATAACAGCAGCAGCCAAAACACCCCTCACCAAATCTCCAGCCCTTTCTCAATAGCAGCAGCAACTAAAACCTTCCTCACCAAATCTCCAACCCCTTCTCAATAACAGCAGCAGCAACTACAACCTTCCTCACCAGAACACCAACTCCTTTTCTCAATAGGAGCAGTAACCAAAACCTTCCTCACCAAACCACCAACCCCCTCTTAATAGGAGCAGCCCAAATCTCTTTCACCAAACCTCCAACCCCTTCTTAATAGGAGCAGCCAAAACCTTCCTCACCAAATCTCCAACCCCTTCTTAATAGGAGCAGCCAAAACCTTCCTCACCAAACCACCAACTCCTTTTCTCAATAGGAGCAGTAACCAAAACCTTCCTCACCAAATCACCAACCTTTTCTTAATAGGTGCAGCCAAAACCTTTCTCACCAAATCTTCAACCCCTTCTCAGCAGGAGCAGTAACCAAGATCTTCCTGACCAAACCTCCAACCCTTCCTCAATAGGAGCAGTAACCAAAACTTTCCTCACAAAACCACCAACTCCTTTTCTCAATAACAGCAGCAACCAAAATCTTCCTGATCAAATCTCCAACCCTTTCTCAATAGCAGCAGTAACCAAAACCTTCCTCACCAAACCACCAACCCCTTCTCAGCAGGAGCAGCAGCCCAAACCTCCCTCCCCAAACCAGCGCTTCCCTTCCCCGGCCACGGGGGATCTCCAGCGGGGCCGGATGATGGATCAGCAGCCCCGGGGGGACCTGCAGGGGACGGCCACACGTGTGGCAGCACAGCCCGGGGTGCAGAGGGAGCTTTCCCGGCAGAGCAGAGCCGCGGTTCGCTCTCCTCCCGTCTCTGCCCACCGGCACTTCCACAATCCCTGCCCGGGGTGCTGGGAGCGGGCCGGGATGTCGGGAGAGGACAGAGAGAGCTCCGGGATGATGGGAGAGGACAGAGAGAGCTCCGGGATGTTGGGAGAGGACAGGGAGAGCTCCGGGATGTCGGGAGAGGACAGGGAGAGCTCCGGGATGTCGGGAGAGGACAGAGAGAGCGCCGAGATGTTGGGAGCGGGCCGGGAGAGCTCCAGGATGTTGGGAGCGGGCCGGGAGAGCTCCGGGATGCCGGGAGCGGACAGGGAGAGCTCCGGGATGCCGGGAGCGGACAGGGAGAGCTCCGGGATGCCGGGAGCGGACAGGGAGAGCTCCGGGATGCCGGGAGCGGACAGAGAGCTCCGGGATGCTGGGAGCGTTCCTGGCTGTTGGGATGTTCCTGGAGCGGGCCGGGAGCGCTCCGGGACCCTGTGGAGTCCCCGGGATGGGGGAGCAGCAGCTCGGAGCTCGGGCAGCTCGGGGCTTGGCAGCTCTCAGAGCCGAGCGGGGACACGGAGGAGCGGCTGGGGACACCCCACAGCCGTGGGCACATGTGCGGGGCCGCGCTGGCGCTGCCTTTGTGCCCGGCTGCCCCGAGGCGATGAGGCAGCGAGATAAGGCAGCGAGATAAGGCAGCTGCCAGCCCCGGGCACCGCGGGACATTTCCATAAACCTGCCGGGCACAGCGGGCAGGGACAGGGACAGCCGGGCCCGGCACCGAGCAGGAGCAGCCCCAACGGGGCTGGGGAACAGCAGCCTCTGCTCCCAAATGACACATTGCACCAGTAGCCAGAAAACTGCCACAAAACCCACAGAATAAAGGCAAAAAACTGCTCGTGGAGGAATCCACAGCTCCACAATGCCACGGAATCCTGGAATGGTTTGGGTGGGAAGGGACCTTAAAGCTCATCCATCCCCACCCTGTTCCATGGTCAGGGATACTTTCACCACCCCAGGCTGCTCCAGCCTGGCCTTGGGCACTTCCAGGGATCCAGGGGCAGCCACAGCAAATCTGGGAATTCCAGCCCAGCCAGGAATTCCCAATTCCCAATCTCCCACCCAGCCCTGCCCTCTGGCACTGGCACAGCCATTCCCTGTGTCCTGTCCCTGCAGCCCTTGTCCCCAGTCCCTCTGCAGCCACCAGGGTGTCCCTGCAGAGCCCAGGACATTCCCTGGACATTCCCTGGACATTCCCTGGACATTCCCTGGACGCTCCTTGGACATTCCTTGGACACTCCTCACTGCTGTCCCTGGGCTCACTCTCATCCCTGCCTGTGCCTCAGGAGATGTTGGCCACGGTGCAATAAAACCCAGCTCAAGACAAAACCCAGCTCAAGGGGAGGATGTGGGTCTGCCCAGGCCCTGCCTCCTCCCACGGGGACGTCCCAATGTCCTTGGCATTGTCCCCTTGGCAGGGATCTGTGGGCACATCCCAACATTAGCAATGTCCCACCTTGGTGCCCCTTGCCCTGGGGAGTGAATTCCCACTCGGTCTCCTGGGGCAGAGGAGCCCAAGGACTGAGGGACACCTCTGGCCTTTCAAAGCAAATAAATCCTGGGCACTGTAACATCCTCAATGTGACCAAATTCTCCACTAAAGCTGCAAATGAAACTCACCATTCCCAGGACAAATAATTGCCTTTGTTTTCATCATTTCGTCTGTGCGTCGCAGGAGGCAGGAGAACAGTGTGAGTTTTTCTGATCTATAATCAGACAGTTCATAAAAATCCTAATGGAAATGAAGATTTTGCTATTTGGAGTGGTCAAATTTCCATTTTCAAACACATCACATTTTAAAACCCAGGTTGGCATTTTGGTTTGCTGAGAGTTTTAGGATAATAGCAAATTACACAGAAAATCTACCAATTCTTTGTCAAGTGAACTATGCAAAAAGGAACCATTAGTTCATAGTTCACCTGTGAGATGGGAAGACATCCTGAATAATAATTTTTCCAGACTACCAAGGACATTTATTCACAAATAACCCTCCCACATCTACAGAACTCAGACTGCCCTGCTGCCTGTAACACCCCTGTGCTCAGGCTCCACACAAGGCAGGTTTAAACAGATTTATTTTCCTCACTGGAAGGAAATCCAACCATCCTGGATGAGGTTGGATTAGAATAAACAACACCCAGGATTGGCTCAGGCCACATGTCATGGATGGAGAATGGGATGAGCACTTGGACATCCCTCAGGCCATACATCTGTATTATTTATGTTTCTAATCCAATTATGATCACTCAAGACCTGCAATGCAGACTTCCTTCATCTGCTTACAGAAAACAACCCAGATTTGTGAAGAAGAAGGTGAAGAAGGAAAAAGACAACAACCAAAATCCTCCATCTTGACTCATATGTTTTACTATACACTAAAACCCTAAATTCTGAATTTCTAGGACTCCAACACCATCCCCTCATCCTGCCCAGGGAATGGGAGTTTCTCCCATCCTGTTGGAATTCCTGGCTTTTTCCTGCTCCAAGGTCAGGGCAAACAAAACTCAGGAGATGTTTTTGAAGTCCCACTCTGAAGTTTATTATCCTTGTCTGTAACAAACTCACGAAATGTGAGCTCTCTCTAACAAGTCAAGAAAGTGAGTCCAAAATGTGTCTGTTCAAGGCTGTTTAAGTCCCATTTACCCAACAAACAGCTGACATCTATATTATTTATGTTTCTAATCCAATTATGATCACCCAAAACCTGCAATGCAGACTTCTTTCACCCAATTACAGAAAACCACCCAGATTCATGAAGAAGAAGGTGAAGAAGAAGGAAAAAGACAACAACCAAAATCCTCCATCTTGACTCATATGTATTACTGTACACTAAACCCCTAAATTCTAAATTTCTAGAACTCCAACACCATCCTCTCCTCCTGCCCAGGGAATGGCAGCTGCTCCCCCCCTCCCATCCTGCTAATCCCACACCAGCAGCCAGGGAGGGGCTGTGGGACAGATCCTGGGCTCCCCTCCTGCTCTGGTATCCCATGACCTCAGCACAGGCTGACCCCAGGTGTGGTTAGAATGCAGCTTTCACCCAGATTCCCTCCCTTACCCACCTCCCCTCTGTGCTCTGCCAGGACTCTGCTTTTCCTCCTGCTGAGACCAAAAAACACCCAACCAGCTGAAACACTCCAAGCCAGCAGAAAGGGATTTTATTTTGTGCAAAAGTTGAACTCTGAAACATTGAGGAGAATCCCAAGCCAGAGCTTTGGGTGCTGTTATTTAGGAAATGAAAACTCCACCTAGAGCAGGCTCAGAAGGAGAGCTCTGGAAGGCTGGGGAAGTGAATTAATCCACTTTTCCTCCTCCCCAACAACAGTGCCCGAGGCACAGCCCAAACACAGAACTGTCTGTGCCTCATGCTTTGATGGCAGCAGGCAAAGGGAGTCCCAGGGGGGATCTGCTGCATTTGTTACAGCCCTGGGACAGACTCAGCTGTAAATACATTTATTGTGCCTTTGGGGAGCTCCAGTGATCTGAGATGGGATGTTTCTAACAAACCTCTGCATTCCTGCAGGGCAGAGCCTGGGAGGGAGTTTTGACTCACTTTCCTGGTGGGAAACAGGGGAGCACTTCTGTTAGCTGCAGTTTGTGGTGATTGTCTGAGGACACAGCCTGGGCTGCACCAGGAATCTGTGCAGTTTTCCATTTGTTTGCCTGTAATTGTGAGGAAAACACAGAATTCTCAGGGATAATTTCCCTGGGGTCTCCTCCAGCACCTCAAGTGGATGCCAGCCCTGGCTGGGTGTCCTTGGACCAGGGGGAGGTTACCAGGGGACTGTGCAGAACAGATTCCCTTGGAAAACTCCTCCAGGACCACGGAACCCAACCATTCCCAGCACTGCCCCATGTCCCAACATCCACAGGGCTCTGAAATCCCTCCAGGCGTGGAGACTCCACCCCTACCCTGGGCAACCCATCCAGGGAAGAATTCTTTCCCTGACATCCAACCTAAACCTCCCCTGGCACAACTTGGGGCCGTTTCCTCTGGTCCTGTTCCTTGGGAGAAGGGAATGAGGGGCTGGAAAACTCCACCTCACCCATTGCACTACAGCCCTCAGAAACCCAGGGCACAGAATAAACCCAGTGCACGACTGCACAAACCAGAGAGAAATCTGCTCTTTATTTCTGCCCCACTCCCCTTAGACTGGGCTGCTCCAAATGTTCTTTAGCAGCAAAACCAGCACTGGGCTGCTCAAAATACTCTTTTATTCTTTAATATTCTTTAACATTCTTTAATATCCTTTAATATCCATTATTATTATTATTATTGTTATTGTTATTATTTAATATTATTTAATATTCTGCAAAACCAGGCACCAAGGCTCCCAGCACTCTCACGCTGAGGTGCAGGTGAGGCTCCAAACACCAATTCTGACCATCAGACCCATGTAGGTGTTTCACCAAAGCACTAATTGCAGGTTAATTAGATGACCTTCCCCCTGCAGTCCAAAGCCTGGTGAAAAAAGGCCAGTCCAGAACAGGCCAGCAGCTCAGTATCTTACTGCACCTGATAAAGCAGCAGCATCCCCAAGGTTTACAGCCACAGCCTGGGACACAGCAAACAATGTCTGAGCATCCAAGGCTCTGAGACAACCAGGCTCAGGGGCTTCACCCTAAGGCACAACCCCAAATCCCCAATAATCCATGGAAATAACCCATGGAAAGCACCCAGAAATTGTCCTGTGAGAGGGGAGCTCCAGTTCAGTTTGGAACTTCTCACAGAGTGTGGAAAGCAACCTGTGAAGTTCTGTAAATCTCATTTTGCCACTGCAAGAGCTTCAAATGATCCCAGCCTGCACCAAAGCAGCCCCAGAGTCCCTCACCCCTGTCCCCAGTGCAGTGTTTTAGCACCCAGCAGCAGCAATTCCTGCAGGGAATGGACTGAGACATGTCCCAGGTGTCCCCAGGACAGCTCAGTGTCCCCAGGTCAGCTCAGTGTCCCCAGGACAGCCCTGACACAGCTCAGCCCTGACACAGCTCAGCCCAGACCCAGCTCAGCCCTGACCCAGCTCAGCCCTGACCCAGCTCAGCCCTGACCCAGCTCAGCCCTGACCCAGCTCAGCCCAGACCCAGCTCAGCCCTGACACAGCTCAGCCCAGACCCAGCTCANGGCCCAGATCAGCCCTGGCCCAGCCCAGCCCTGACCCAGCTCAGCCCAGACCCAGCTCAGCCCAGACCCAGCTCAGCCCTGACCCAGCTCAGCCCTGATCCAGCACAGCCCAAACCCAGCTCAGCCCTGACCCAGCTCAGCCCTGACCCAGCTCAGCCCAAACCCAGCTCAGCCCTGACCCAGCTCAGCCCAAACCCAGCTCAGCCCTGACCCAGCTCAGCCCTGATCCAGCACAGCCCAAACCCAGCTCAGCCCAGACCCAGCCCAGCCCAGACCCAGCTCAGCCCAAACCCAGCTCAGCTCAGCCCAGACCCAGCTCAGCCCAAACCCAGCTCAGCCCTGACCCAGCTCAGCCCAGCCCTAATCCAGCTCAGCCCAGACCCAGCCCAGCCCTGACCCAGCCCAGCCCTGACACAACTCAGCCCACGCCCAGCTCAGCCCACGCCCAGCTCAGCCCTGACCCAGCCCAGCCCAGACCCAGCCCAGCCCTGACCCAGCTCCCTTTGGCTGCTCAGAGAAAGTGGAACCACACAAAAAGTGCCTCTGATTTCCTTCCCACCAGAGCCAAGCAGAACAGGAGCTCTCAGCAGCCTCAGTGGCTCTCAAAAACACATCTCCACACAAAAACCAACTTCCAAACAGACTTCTTGCCCAATGCTTGCAAAAAACAATCCACAAATAATCACAAAAATTCCATAGTAAAATAACGAGCCTACCTGAATCCTCCTGTCCCCTGGGGCTGCCCCTAAAACACTGAATTTTGCTCTCCTGAGAGCTGCTTGGCTCCTGACAAAGGGAATTGTGGGGTCCCTCCTCCCCCCAGGTGTCCCCCTCAGGCTGGACAGGGGGGTGGCACTGCCACCAGCCGTGGGGAGCCCTGGCTGTGGGGTGGGCTCAGCACCAGCAGCTGCTCCAAGGGGAGCCTGAGGGGGCAGCCTGCAAACAAACAGGGCTTGGGGAAAACCAGGAGGGTGTAAAAGCCCTTAAAAGCCTCCCAAACTGTGCCCCACTTCAGGAACCCCAGAGAAATCAATACAGCTTAATGCTTCAGTGCTGATCATTGGATTTCACCAAAAAAAAATAAATCCAATTTTGCACCTCCTAAAGTTCTTGAATGAACACGATTTTGTACAATTAAAATAATTTAAATAAGTGTTTGAAATCCTGATTTTTGCGGGTTTTTTTTGTTTTTTTTTTTTTTTTTTTCCACAGTGGACAATCCCTAGGAGGTGTAGGGTTTGGAACAGTGCTGTTATTTCCATCCACAAAAAGGGATGGTGCCTCTTCAAACATTCCTGGTGCCCCCTCTGAAATGGGAATGTTGATTGTTACCTGACCCTGAATAAGCCCTTCATGGAGTCTGAAAGGGGACATGGAATCCCAGAATGCCAGGAGGGTTTGGGTGGGAAGGAGCCCTGAAACCCATCCCATCCCATCCCATCCCTCCATCCATCCATCCATGGGCAGGGGCACCTCCCACTGTCCCAGGCTGATCCAAACCCCAACATCCAGCCTGGCCTTGGGAACTGCCAGGGATCCAGGGGCAGCCACAGCTTAAAATTAACCTGTTAATTCTGGTTAAAATTCTCTGGGAATTCCAGCCCAGCCCCTCTGCACCCTCCCAGCCAGGAATTCCTTCCCAATATCCCACCTAACCCTTCCTGGCTGTGAATTTTCCCTGAATTTCCCTCCCCAGTGGCCCTTTGATATTCAGAGCCCCACTGGAGACCCCAAATGTCTCCCTGGGTTTTGCCCTCTCCTTTCACTGCTCCAGATTCAGTGCATTGGACAAACCCCTTTCCCTGGCAAGTGCTGCCTGCTTTTAGGGTTTTTTTAGGGTTTAACTGGTGCCATTCCCACTCTTTACAGGGATGGCATCCCAAGGAGGAACGTGTGGATCCCTCAGCACTGACCCAGGGCTGGGTTTGGGGTTTAACTGGTGCCATTCCCACCCTTCAGAAAGATAATATCCTGGTGAGGAACTGAATCCCTCAGCAGGCCGGGTTTGGGGTTTGACAGGTGCCATTCCCATCCTTTAGAGGGATAAACATCCCAATGAGGAAAGCGTGGATCCCTCAGCAGGTCGGATTTGGGGTTTGACTGGTGCCATTCCCATCCTTTACAGGGATAAACATCCCAGGGAGGAACGTGGATCCCTCAGCACTGAGCAGCAGCATTTAGGGTTTGACTGATGCCATTCCCACCCTTTACAGGGATAAACATCCCAGGGAGGAATGTGGATCCCTCAGCACTGAGCAGCAGCATTTAGGGTTTAACTGATGCCATTCCCATCCTTTAGAGGGATAATATCCCAATGAGGAAAGTGTGGATCCCTCAGCAGGTCAGATTTGGGGTTTGACTGGTGCCATTCCCATCCTTTACAGGGATAAACATCACGATGAGGAGAGTGTGAATCCCTCAGCAGGCCGAATTTGAGGTTTGACTGGTGCCATTCCCAACCTTCAGAAGGATAATATCCTAGTGGGGAACTGAATCCCTCAGCAGGCCGAGTTTGGGGTTTAACTGGTGCCATTCCCATCTTTTACAGGAATAAACATCCCGATGAGGAACATGTGGATCCCTCAGCAGGGAGAGTTTGGGGTTTGACTGGTGCCATTCCCATCCTTTACAGGGATAAACATCCCGATGGGGAACATGTGGATCCCTCAGCAGGCCGAGTTTGGGGTTTGACTGGTGCCATTCCCACCTTTTACAGGGATGAACATCCCAGGGAGGAATGTGTGCATCCCTCAGCACGGAGCAGCAGTTGTTTGGCTTTCCCCCTCTCCCTGCTGCCGAGAATTTCAAACCCGATTTTTTTATTTCCTCGCAGAGCCCCGGCTTGGCTCGGCAGAGGGATGAGAAGTTGCTAATTTCAGGCTTTAGCTCAAACCCTTTAATCTCCCGAATCAGCCGGCGCCTCGTTATCTCCTGAAGCCCGCCCAGGGCTGCGCGCAGCCTTTGTCTCATCCCCACCTGGTCCCAGGTGAGCCCCGCCAGACAAAGGGGACGCACCCGGGGAAAAACGGGATTTAGAGGGGCTTTTCTCCCTAAATCCCGCCCGGTGCTCTCGGCAAACACCGCGGAACGCGCTCCTTCGGCCGCCATAAATAATGGGATATAATTAAAATTCCATCCCGGCGTTGGGAACGGTGTGATAAACTGTTTGTGAATTGGTAATTCTATTTATTAAAAACAGGGGCATTAATTCTGACACGTTGAATTATAACGCGGACAAACAGATCTTGTGTTTTAATTAAATGCTTCTGTTTGATGAGGTGGTTTTATATGAAGATTTAATAGCAGATTCTGCTGTTCCTGCCTGAGGTGGTGGGGTGGGATTCCTGTCCTTGGGAATTTGGGAGCTCTGACGGAGCCCCCCTGGCCAGGCACCCCCTCCAGGGCAAACAAGGAGGGTCTGACCTCCCTTTTCCAGAGCCTTTTCCTGCTTTTCCTCCTTTTTCCCAGGCTTTCAGGATGTGTCCAGGCTCCTACCATATTTCTTATTTCCTGCTGCCCAAGCAGAGCTGAATATTTTTTAAAAAACAGGAAAAAAAAAAAAAACCAACAAAAAACAACCGTACTGCTTTGAGGTTTCTTTCACATTAAGCTACATTTAATATTCATTTCACTTTTTTTTTCTATTAATTAAAAGTAAACCGTGTATTGTATGGTACATTATCCCTCTAACAGCCCCATGTGGAGATCATGAAGTGGAAGACTAATGGTGTAGACTTTAGCATTTAGTTTTAACCAGGATAATTTACATATCTGTGAGAAGAGTCCGAGGCATGTGTAAATAAGCAGAACTCGGAGATATCAGCCCCGTGCTTGGTTTGCTCTGGACTGGAGAGCCACGGGCTGTGCATTTATTCCATCACTCAGCTAATTTAATGAGACTTTATCCAGCATCCATTTCTGCAGAAGACACAAAACTTATTATTAAGGAGAGGCATGTGGCAGTAAGAAAAATGTGTTTGTTTGCTTTTTTATTCTATTACCCCCAAGTAGCAAAGGTGATCCCATTCACTGTTCATTAAAGTTTACCTTTATAATTTATCAAAGGAGCCCGATATCAAGAGCTTTATGCTGAGATTTCAAAATTCGAGACTGATTAAAATTTAATGGAAAAGGCCAACGTTTTGGGGTGGCTTGGCAAGAAAAATCGCTTCCCAACCTGCGAGGAGAGATTTCATTAATGTGCACCTCTATTAGGAGGCACCATAAAAGACATTAGAGGCATGAAAATGGCATTTTCACTTCAAAAAAAATCTCTCTGGCTTTTTAGCATAAGTTTCAGGGGAAGGAAAGTTGTGTTGGAATTCCAGGAGAGCAGCACTGGCTGGGCTGGGCCTTTTGCAGTGGGGGTTGGACTCAGTGACCCTGGGGGTCTTCTCCAGCCTTGAGGATTTGAGGATTTGAGGATTTTGGCATCCCAGCCATCCCACAGTGCAGGGACACAGCCAGTTCCTCTGAAGTTCACATCAAGGAAAGCAGGAATTACCAGGAATAAATGTTAAGCATCTGTGTGTGATGGTTGGCCTGATCATGTTTTGGGGAAAAACAAAATAACAGCCAGATTCCCAGTTCTGGCAAGCTGCAGAATAATGTGTAATGTGGAGAAAAAAAAAAAAAATCAAATGTGAAATCTGGGCATTTCAAAGCCAGACAAAGCAGGATTTTCACCACTAAATGATGTTTTCCTTCCCAATTTGCCCACTGGTGCAGTCTCAAAAATCTTACAAATAGGGAAGAAGAATTCTCACTAGATGATAGAATTGAAGTTGTTTCTCTTTTGGAGTTTGCTCAGTGGATTTGGAAATCCAGCACAGACATCACTCCCTGACTCCTTCCAGCAGCTGGACCCAGCCCAGGGTTCCACCACATTTGTAGTGCAAACACTCCTCAGCTTCCAGGAGGAGAAACCACAACAAATCCTGCTCCAGCTTTTGTGGGAAAGGCTTTGGGGCTTTCCTCCCCTCCAGGCTGAGACCACCAGAACATTCCCAGGGGCTGGGATGACACAAATCCATTTTCCACCTGGGTTTGCTTTCATTTTATCTCCTCACTGGTATTTCTGGAGAATGAATAAAATAAAATAAAATAAAATAAAATAAAATAAAATAAAATAAAATAAAATAAAATAAAATAAAATATAAAATAAAAATAAAATAAAATATAAAATAATAAAATAAAATAAAATAAATATTAAAATAAAACAAAACAAAACAAAACAAAACAAAACAAAACAAAACAAAACAATACAATACAATACAATACAATACAATACAATACAATACAATACAATACAATAAAATGAAAATGAGAGGAAGAAGAGCTGCCTTTTAATAACTGAGGCTGGGCAGAGGTGAAGCTCCCATTCCTGGGGGGATTTAAACCCTGTGCATGTGGCACTTGGGGACATGGGGCAGTGCTGAGCTCTGTGTTCTCCCAGGGCTTTCCCAACCCACATCAATCTGGGATTTGCTCAAAATGCTTTTTTTTTTTTCTTAAAGCTCTGAGCACATTTCTGAGTCTCGCTGTCCTCACGTTGTTCCTGTGACAGAGAAGAGGGAGCAGAGGAGGTTCCCAGGCTGTCTCTGGGACGTGATTAGTCCCAGGAACATCATTAGAATAACAAAAATATGGTCTAGTTATGGCTTCAATTAAAGCTTTCCTAAGTGAGAAATAATTAAGGATTGCAGAGTCTGGGCTCTGCCTAAACTAAACCAGCAAATCCTGGGCTCTGTTGTGAGGTGGGCAGGGTCCAGCCTGGTGAGAGAGGATACTCCAGCACACCAAATTCCCAAAACTAGCCCTCAGGTAGAATTTTCCATAGGTAACACAAAACCAGGGTTTAAAACTGCTGAAGTAAATTCTAAAGAAACGTGTCTCATTTATTGCAGGGACACTCGGCTGATTGGCAGCACTGTGCAGTAAATAAATCCCTCACAAACTGAGAGCTGATGATCCCAACAAGAGGAACAAACTAAAAATAAAAAAAAAGAATTAGATCAGTGAGTAATTTTGTAGAGGGAAAAAAAAAGGGTTATTTAGATGGAAAGGAAAAAAATAAGTAACTAAAAATAGAATTGGTAAGTAGTTTTGACTAGCAGGAGGAGAGTGTAAGTCTCTGTCTGGGTAAGGATTGGGGTTGGTTTCTGGTCCTTTTTGCTGGGATTCTGATGGATTTGCAACACTGGGCTGTTCCCCCCTGCCCTGGCTCTGCCAGCACGCTGCTGCCATGGCAGATTGTCACTTTGCAGATGTCCCCAGAGCAGTGGCAGTCCCCGGGCAGGCCCCTCCTGCCCCCGGGGCACGTTTTGGAGCCGGGGGGGAGCCGGGCTGGGTGAGCTCAGCGTGGGCAGAGCCCTCTCCCAGCTCCACTGAGCCGGATTACAGACCATGACCAGCGAGCCCTGGCATGACAAAGCCTTTGTGTAATTAATATGCAGGGAAAAATGCTCCCCGGACGGCTGCTAAAGCGATTTAAATCATGCACATAAAAAATGTAATCACAAATTTAGCATGGTGGACATTGTAGTCACACTGTGCTTGATTGCATAGAAGGTTCCAAGTGTGTTTTAAATGTCCTTTAAGATTGAGATTAGGACTTGTACTTACAAGATGCATATTAATCTAAAACTCAACATTTTTCAGTGTGGGATCACAGTAGGAGAACATTATGGGCAATAGAGGTTCATTCTAATCCCAGTAGGTAATTACACTTTGAAATAATATTCTTTAATTAAATCTTGTTTGCAGTTGATTGATTTAAACACTAAATCTAAAAACCTAAATTTGAGTTTTTTATCAATTTTTGATGCTTATTGCACAGAACTTGGGCTTTAATTGATGTTTCTGAAGTTTTTAAAGCTCTTGTCCACCGTGTCCTGGATGAATTTATTGTAATTACCGACACCATTCTCCGGCTCTGTGGACGACTCTGGCTGGAGCCTCGATAATTTTAAATCCTTTAAAGCCCCAAGAGGTGTCAGAGCCGTGGTTCAGAGCTGCTCCCTCACAAAGGGAGGTGTTTCCCCAGCTCTGGAGAGGGGACTCTGCTGTCCCAACATCCACCCTTGGAGGGCGGGGACAAGGGGGACGTTTTAGGGACAATATCACAGAAATAGGGACTGCCCTGGGCTGGAGAGGACATTGAGGATTGTCCCAGCCCCTGCCATGGGCAGGGACACCTCCCACTGTCCCAGGGTGTCACCCTGGTCTTTTCCAGCCTTCTGATCTTTGCATTTTTGTAGTGGAGTTTCTCACAGATTTTCGTGTAAACAAAGTGATGTTGTTGTAAACTGTCCTTGTTTTTCATTCCTCTCTTGAGGAGGGACAATTGATGAACTTCTGGTTTGATCAGTGAGGTTGGAGGTGTGGCAGCCTCATCTTCCAATCCGTGGTCATTGTCCAAAATCTATATAAAGCCAAGTAGAAAAATAAACTCCCCTCTTTTTGCCCTGATGACTTGACTGTGTGCATGTCCTTCATTTTGTGTCCTGTAGTGACACCAGGGTTCCTCCCAAGGTAGGAACAACCTGGGACAGTGGGAGATGCCCCTGTTTATGGCACGGGGTGGAACAGGAGGAGCTTTAAGGTCCTTTCCAACCCAAAGCCTCCCCGGCTTCTATAATTCTATAATAATTCTATAATAATTCTGTAATAATTCTATAATAATTCTACAATAATTCTGTAATAATTCTATAACACTTCTATAATAATTCTATAATAATTCTGTAATAATTCTATAATAATTCTACAATAATTCTATAATAATTCTGTAACACTTCTATAATAATTCTATAGTAATTCTATAAGAATTCTGTAAGAATCCTATAAGAATTCTATAAGAATTCTATAATTCTATGATTCTGTAATTCATTCTGGTCCCTCCCTGACCTTGCCCTGCCCAGGGCACAGCAGCTCAACCCTTTGGCCACGCCAGCTCCAGTCTGGGGGCATCTCTGCAAGCCCAGCTCCAGCTCATTCAAGGTTTGGCCAGGAAGGCTTTGGTAGCAATTAAAAAGTGATTTAAATGATTAAACCAGGGAACAGCCTCACACACCAGGGGACATGCTTGGACCACAACAGGGATCCACCAATTTCCTGGGGAAAGGTGATGGGAAGAGCAGCCCTTGGCCACCTCCCAGCCCAAGGCCCAGGTTCCATTGGGGAATGTTTCAACCTCAAGAGTCTCCACAATGAGCTGGGGCTGCTCCACACCAGGGCTGGGACCTGGGGCAGGGAGGGCAGAGCAGAGGGGAAGGGTCAGGATCCATCTCCTGCCCACCTTATCCAGGTCTTGAATTCATGCTTGAAATGTGTTGATTAGTGTGACTTAATTTTTCTTGAGCTACAGGTCTTAATGCAGGTCTTATCCAGTGAGATATTCCAGGGTCTCACTGGATAATTTGGACTCTGCAGAAGGGAGACACATCCCCAGCATGGAATGACCCTGGCACTGAGGGACTGTGGCACAAAGGGATCGATGTAGCCCTGGTTTCGTGCCTGAGGTGTTTTGGTTTTCTGAAATTCTTTTCTCAGAGAATATTTTGTAAACAAGAGAAGTGTTTTTGTAACTGTACCCATGTTTCCATTCCTTTTCCTAGGAGGGACCTTCTTCTTGGTGCCCCTCTGCTCTGACCAATGTGAGTGAAGAGGTTTGTTTGTCTTTGTTTCACCAATCAAACTGGTCTGTGTAAAATAGTATAAAAGAGGAGACACATCTCAAAAATAAAGGAGTCATTTTCAGCCTTCTGAAGTTCGGATCTGTGTCATTGTGGTATAAAACAGTGTCAGATCATGGCACAGAGGCATCGTGGCACAAAGGGACCCTGGCACAGAGGGATCATGGCACAAAGAGACCATGGCACAAAGAGACCCTGGCACAAAGAGACCATGGCACAGAGGGATCATGGCACAAAGGGACCATGGCACAGAGGAACCCTGGCACAAAGGGACCATAGTACAGGGATCGTGGCACAAAGGGACAATGGCACAGAGGGACTATGGCACAAAGAGATCATGGCACAAAGAGACCATGGCACAAAGGGATCATGGCACAAAGAGACCCTGGCACAGAGGGATCATGGCACAGAGGGATCATGGCACAAAGAGACCCTGGCACAAAGAGACCATGGCACAAAGGGATGATGGCACAAAGGGACCATGGCACAGAGGAACCCTGGCACAAAGGGACCATGGCACAGAGGGACTATGGCACAAAGAGATCATGGCACAAAGGGACCATGGCACAAAGGGATCATGGCACAAAGAGACCCTGGCACAAAGGCACCATGGCACAGAGGGATCATGGCACAAAGAGACCGTGGCACAAAGGGACCATAGCACAGGGATCGTGGCACAAAGGGACAATGGCACAAAGAGACCCTGGCACAGGGGCATCATGACACAGAGGGACCATGGCACAAAGGGACCCTGGCACAGAGGGACTATGGCACAAAGGGACCATGGCACAAAGGGACCATAGCACAGGGATCGTGGCACAAAGAGACCCTGTCACAGGGACCCTGGCACAAAGGACTATGGCACAAAGGGACCATGGCATAGAGGGACCCTGGCACAGAGGGATCATGGCACAGGGATCATGGCACAAAGGGACCATAGCACAGGGATCGTGGCACAAAGGGACCATGGCACAAAGGGACGATGGCACAAAGGGACCCTGGCACAAAGGGATCACGGCACAAAGGGACCCTGGCACAAAGGACTATGGCACAAAGGGACCATGGCACAGAGGGACCCTGGCACAGAGGGATCATGGCACAAAGGGACCATAGCACAGGGACCCTGGCACAAGGAGACCCTGACACAGGGACCCTGGCACAAAGGACTATGGCACAAAGGGACCCTGGCACAGGGCCCCTGGCACCCTGGGAGCAGGGAAGGTGGCACTGCCTTGCCGGGACACAGGGCTGGTTCCAGCGGGGTGCCGAGCTCGGCGCTCCGGCACGTCCCTGGCAAATTACACCCATGAAACTTTAACTACTCCTCCACAGGCCTGACCTTTTCCAGCCAGCGAAATTCCACACCCAGAACTTGGGGAACGAGTCGGTTGAGCTGAGGAATGAACTTTAAAACCCCTCCCCGTGTCTCCTCCGTGCAGCCCCGGCCGGGCTGGGAGGAGCGGGCTGGGACCCGGGGCTGCCCCTGCTCCGGGAGGACCATCATGGACGTGTCGTACAGGAAATTAAATTCATGATGCTGGATGTTTAATAACGGGGAATTCACGTCCCGTCGCAGCCGCATTTGTCACATCCGAGGCAAAAAAAAAAACCAGAACAAACAACAAACTACTGGGTGGAATGTTTTATTAAGATGACTTCGCCGTGGTGAGAAATGATTAAGTCACTCTTAGAGCAAAGTAAGAGCACGGGACCTCATTCATTGTAACACTAATATTAATCACACAAATAATATAAGTGTCTTACAGTAATCCACATTCCCTTAAAATATACATTATATATCCTGGGGGCAAACAGCAGCACGAGGAAGTTGGAATAAATCCCTCAAGCCACAGTGGCCAGCAGAAAGCCATTTATATTCTGACAGATTAATGTATATTTTGTTATGCCTAACAAATGAAAATATTTACAGCACTATCAGAGAGAGCTCAAGAAAAATTAAGTCGCACTAATCAATAGGTTTCAAGCACGAATTCAAATTCTTTCCAAACCCTACAATGTCCCCCCAAAAATCAGCACCAAATAAAGAGTGGTGTTTCTATCAGTTTAACTGTGGGTGCTCATTATTATTGTGTTTAATCCTAACATTTTTACCTAAATTAAGTTACTCTACCTAAATTACCTTACTCTGACCGTGGGCAAGCACTGACCAAAGGCCAAAAATTGAGGAGATAAGCTGAGGTTTGGAACTGAACAGTTTGGAACTGACCTACCTGGAGGTCAGCAGGCAATTAATCAGCAATAGTCATCACAACTATGAAACTGTGAAAATGATGAAAAATGATGAACATTATGAAAAAAGGAATTACAGTTTAAAAAAACAGAGAAAAGGAGCTCGGGGAGACCTTGTGGCTCTGCACAATCCGTGACAGGAGGGGACAGCCTGGGGGTCAGGGACCAGGGACCAGGGACCAGGCAGGGAGGTCGGGTTGGACAGCAGGACAGGAGCTGCAGCTCCATCCCTGGAGCTCTGTGACCCTCCCAGGCAGGCCCTGAGCCCAGGGGGGTGTAAAACCCCTGACCTGTGATTTGGGCAGTGCTGGCAGTGCTGTCTGGGCAGTCCCTCAGGGCTGGCAGTCTCTCCCACCCAGCCCTGCCACACTCCCCTCTTGTATCTCAGGGAGGAGAGAACATTATCACTTCCAACACCACTAAAAATTGACTTTCCTTCTCCTTAACCTATTCATCCCCATCTCCTCCTCCCATTATTCCCGGGCAATTTTGTAAGATGACTATTATGCAAATGCTACAATAAAAATCTTATTTCCTGCTCCCTTTTCAGAGCCCTGCTCTGTTTACCTCCATTCTCTCTCCCTGATGGAGTTCTCCGACAAAAAAGGAGAGAATAAATGTGTCCATTATTGACCCAAGTCTGAGGAAACTCAGCGGGAGGTCAACAACTGCTAAACAATTTACAAATCCCTCCCCACCCAACCTCCCCGTGCAGGGCTGGGAGGAATCCCAAAGCTCCAGAATTCCATCCAGGCTCACTTTTCCTCCTGAACAAGTTCTGGGACTCGCAGACTGGGTTTTTTCTCCCTGTCCTCTGCCACCTGAGCTCTCCTAACCTGTGCCAAACCCAGGTTCTGTCCTTTCAAACTGGAGCTCCTGCCCACAGCAGTTCCCCCCAGGTGGGGAATGCTGCCTCAGAAAGGCAGCAGAAATCAGTTTTTATCACAGTTTTGAGAATCTTGTCATTGATCTCCAATATTCAAAGCTCCCCAGGAGTGGCTGCTGCCCAGCAGTGCCTCCACGTGTGGCTGTGCTGTGGGAAAGGCACAAATATCCCAGGAGCAGCCACACTCCCAGAGAATTCTACCTGTACTCCAGCCAAACGATAATTACAGCTAATTACTGTAGCTTAGGATGCATTAATTAATGTAAATGAATGCATTAGCTGGTTTTAAACTGCACTTTGGTTAAACTTCTCCCCAGCCTAAGGGATGTTTTGCTGGGGCTGATCATTGTGAGGTGACCAGCACGGACTCAGGTCTGGTTATTTCCTATATATAGGAAATATATAGGATAGTTTTATTTATTTTTTTATATATATATATATATAACTATAAATATATATATATAACTATAAATATATATATATAACTATAAGAATATATATATAACTATAAAAAAAATATATATATATAACTCTATAACCTCTGCAGACCCTGCCCCACCCTCCCCTGCACACAAAGGGGCTCGTTTGGTTTTCCCTCCTGCTCCTGTCCCTGGCACTGGGTTTCCATCACCATCAAACCCTGGAAGGGGCTGTGGTGCTCTGCCCAAAACCAGAAAGTCTGGAGTAATTCTGTGAGACCTGTGAACGTGGGACACACAAAGGATCAGCAGAAATCAGAGGACAAAGGATAAAAAGAGGTTTTTTGCCCCATAGTCATGGCATGACTGTGTTCCCCTGAATAAATGAGAGTTTTACACTGTCCCAGCTCGGAGCTCTCTGCCTCAGAAAGATCAAACACAGCAGCAGATTCCAGCCTGGGCAGGACTGTTGGAACCAGGCAGGCATTTGTAACTTCCACAGTTCATAGGAGATGACCCCACCCAACCTGGAGTTCTCGTTTTGTGTCCCCGGGGGGAGGAAATCCCAAAGCCAGCACCCTCAGCAGCATCAGGTCTGCTCAGAGGTTGGGCTTGGTGAGCCTGGGGCTCCTTCCCACCCTGAATGACTCTGAAATTCTGTTCCATGGACACCCCAAGGCACACAGTCAGTGACAGCAGCTTCACCATCACTCCCTGCTCCTCAGCAAGGCTTGGGAAATCCCATTCCCCAAGGTCTGGGATTTGGTTGGGGTTTTGTTCTGGTTGGGAGGGGTGTGTTTGTTTGTTTCTTTCTTTTTCTTTTTTAAAATTATTTTTATTTATAATAAAATTATACATAATTTTATTATTTATTTTGTTGATTATTATTATTTTAAAATATAAATTATTTTCTTTTTTTTTTTTTTTTTTTTTTTTATTTTATTTTTTTTTTATTATTTTTGCAACCCAGAGCTGGTGGTTCCCATGCGAAGAACTCCAGACCATTGCTAAAGTTGCTCTGCTTCCTTTCCATTTTCCATTCTCCATTTCCCTTCCTCCCTTGGGAGCAGGAGTGGGGATGTGGGACATTGGGACATCTCCAGAGCAGAGCAGGGAGGAAAGCAGTGACAATCCCTGTTCCCCTGCACTGCCCTGGTGCTCTGGGTGATGTCCCCCTGCTCCAGTGCCCTGAGCACCAAACCCTCCCTGGCATCCCCTGCCCCGGGGTCCTGCACCAGGAGGGTCCATGGAGGCTGGGATTTGGGGTGCCCTGGATGGAATTGAAGCCTTAAATTTTATCTTCCCTGTGTTTCAGACCCTGTGCTGCCCAGGGGTGCAGCCCTGAGCTCACAGTCAGTGTCACTCAGCTCTGCACACAGCAGGGACACAAAACAAATCCTTTTCCTGCTGCACACCAAGGACAACTTTCAGCCCAAAAGCACAAACAAGGGTGGGCTGGAGGGAGAAAACAAGAAGGATGGGACTGCATCACCTGGAGATGGAACTGGACAATTAAACCCCAATATGCAAATGGACCAAAACTTATAAAAACGCAAGACCTTGTGACTGTTTGTCCCTTTTGTGACCATTTTGTGTCCATTTTGTGACCATTTTGTGACCATTTTTTGTCCATTTTGTGACCATTTTGGGTCCTCCCTGGGTGTAGCCCTGGCCAGGCTCTCGTCCTGCCCAAGGTGTATCTCAAAGGCCCTTTAATAAATATCTCCTTCATTCTCCAGCTCAGCCTTCCCAAGGCATCAGTTTTGGTGACCACAAAGGGACACTGAGGCCCCTGAAACCCCCCCAGGACCAGAGCGACCCCAAGGCAGAGCTCAGAGCTCAGAGCCTGGGGCAGGCAGGGCAGGAGAGCCGCGGGGATTTCAATTAGGAGCCGTTTTTAGGGACACAAAATTGCACATTCCCTGTCCCCGCCCTCCCGGCGCCGGCAGAGCAGCCCATTATTAAGCTATTAATCACCTCTCTCAATTAATTGTTCTAAAACGACCCAGGCTTTAGCGGTTGTGTTGCAATTGAAAAGCTCACTTGTTTTTTGGAAAGGTAAAGTTACAGGCAGTGGTAATTTGAGGGCGCCGAGCCATTAAGCCACTGTTTGGAATCTCAATTACTCTGCGGAAGGATAATTACAAATAAAACAAACTTGTGATCCCACATCAGTGAGAACACTTCTTTCCCTTGCTTTATGGAATATACAAGCAGTTTTTCATCCACCGGATTTAATTTCCACATGAAAAATTGACCTTAACAGTATGAAGTATGGCTACAAGTAAAAACTGTGTTTTCATTGAAGAGAATAAATGCATTTCCTGAACGCTGGCTGTTACAGCTAATTGATTTATTGGCTCTCCATATAGTGCACTATTGTCTTTGCACTCATGGGACAGGGAAGCTCTTGAGAACAGAACTAAATTCTGCCACAGCAACCTGACAGCTGAGGAGGGTCGGGTTCTATTTTTTTAATATAATGTGCAAGTGTGTGGGAGCTGGAAGGACTCTGCCCTGGACTGGCACAAATTACCCAGACCCGTGGCTTCTTGGATGATTTTTTTTAATCCCATAATATTACTGGGAAGCTGACAGCACTGGGAGCAGGTAATTTCCTTTTAATCAGATTGTTTTTACTGTGAAACGTTTACGTTCAAGCAAATGCAAAATACTACTGAAAGAAAAGAGATAGGAAATTCCCTTTTTTTTTTTTTCTTTTTTATTTTCCTTATTTAAGGCCAGCAGTCCAAAAAATTCAGTAGGAAATAAAGGCCCTGCAAAAGTATTTCTCCCCGCTAACGAAAACAATTTTAAAATTCATGAAATAGCCAAATATTTGTTATTAGCCCTTGCTTTTAGGTTTTATGCAAATGAGTGCCCATAAGATGAAACCAGCGCTTGGTAGCAGGTGGGAGCAAACTCACATAATCATACCAATAAAAAAGCCCTGAGGAAAAACAAACCAAAATGAAAAATCAATACAGGATGTTGTTCTCCAGATATACTATTAAAATATAGTATTCCACAGCTGCACTGTTGTCCTAAATAACGGATGAGCCTCTCACTGGGAGCAAAGCTGAGGCTCAGATTCTCCCCTGGATAAAAATCCCACTGGGGCTGCAGGAATCCGTGTGGGGAAGCACAGCCTGGGGATGGAGATGGTTTTTGGAAGGAAAGGTTCCCAAATGGGCAGGAATCAGAGCTGGGATTTACCAGCAAAAGCTCCCCCACACCACTGGGTTTTACAACATCAATGAAAAACAGCCCGAAGTTTCCTGAGATCTCCCATCTGCTGCAAAAGTGAAAACCCAGAGCACAAATCTGGCAAGAAATGGGATTATATTCCATATTTCTGCAAGGATCCTCCTGTTCCAGTAACCAGCCACTTGGCTGGAAATTGTATTTTTTCTCTTCTTTATTTTTGCCTTAGTTTGGTTCTTACTGCAAGCAGAAATGATACTGAGTATGAATTCCATGGATTAAGCAGGAAAAATCCTTCAGGAGATGGAGAAACACCCCTTTCCCAGTGAGCACAGGCTTCTCCCTAAGCCAGGTGAGAAGCCAACTCCCCAGTTATTGGAGGGGAGGCTGAAAGCCATCACCAGCTCTTTATTAAGAGAGAGAAAAAAAAAATAGAAAGTGAACACATTTATCACCTCTCCCTGTGAGCAAATCACTACAAAACCCAAAAATACCTCAATTTCTTAATTTTCTTACCTTGTCCTGGGCACAATCCTCTGCTCTCTGCTGCTGGCCCCAAACTGGCCTCCTGCACCCCCAAAGAGGAGGAAGGAGGAGGCTCAGAGAACAAAGCCAGCCTGGAGAAGTCACATTTTACAGGCCAGGAGAGAGTTCAGGAAAAGGGACAGAAGATGGGAACTGTGATCAGCACAGCAAACGGAGGGGCTGCTGCAGGAATTCAGCTGGGCACGTAAAAATGGGAGAGGAGAAAGGAGATTTTCAGTTGAAAGGACCTTTAACAGACTATTCTTTCAGCATGTGAACAGCTTTAAGTAATTTTGTCAGAGCATCATGAGAGCCATTCAGCAAAAGCTCCATTTTCCACCCCCAGAGCTTTCCATGCACAATTCCATGTTCAACACCAGGAAACTGGAGCGACCAAAATCTGCTTGGTGAGGCCTCAAGGGCCATCCCCTCCTGGGTTTCCCTCTGCTGCCCCATTTCCATTCCTGCCCATTCCTGGGGCACCTCCTGCCCACCCCAGAGTGTCCAGGTGTCACCTCCCTGTGAGGTCACCTGGAAGTGACCTGGAATAATTCATGTATTATTAATGCATTTCATGCATGGTCCCCTAACCAGACCCAAAGTTTGCTCTCATTTGATGGGATCACTGAACCCCAGACTGGTTTGGGTGGGAAAGGACCTTAAATCCCATCCCATCCCACCCCTGCCATGGGCAGGGACACCTTCCCCTGTCCCAGGACGCTCCAAACCCCAATGTCCAACCTGGCTTTGGACACTGCCAGGGATCCAGGATCCACATGGATCCTCCTGTTTGGGATTTGGAGGCAGTGAGGGGACATCCCTAAGCCAGGCCTGGCCAGGCTGGGTTTGTCTGGGCTGTGCTGGAGGCTGTGGGAGCATTTCCCCATCACCTGGGGCCCTGCTCAGCCACGGTGACAAATTGCCAGGGGAGCGTGGGGGGAGAGGAGAGGCAGCAAATTAGGGAATGAATAATTAAACTCGGAGAGAAAGGTGAGCACATCGCAGGGGGGAAGGCAAAGGAAAGGCTGAGTTACAGGAGCCCGGGAGCCAACAGCCTGCAGGGGATCCAAAAGAAAGGTGCTGAGGAGGGCTGGGAGCAGCCAGGACCTGCCCAGGCCATGCACGGATCTGAACTTCCCGGGAAACAGGGGAATGCCACAAACAGAGGAGGAGAATCCCAGCCTCCTGCCCGATTTCCTGGGAGCTCCCAGAGCCTCCATTTCCAAACCCAAGCCTCATCTCTGCTGCACGGGGGTCCCTCCCCTCCCTGTTCCTGCTGCAGCACCACAGGCTGGGGCCAGCAGTGCCAACAAACCAGGTGGGACTCTGGTGCCAGCCCTCCCTGCACACAGCACAGAGGGTTTCCTCCACAAACCACCTCCTCTTTTAACTCCTAATTCTTTAAACCATCAGCATTTAATCAAACCCGAGTTCTAAAACCCTGACTCTTATCACAGCCAGGACTCATAATCCTTTTTTCCAGACTAGATGTTCCCAAATCGTGTTACATCTTTCATCCTCCCTGTGATTAATTTCAAGGTCTTTACTGAGTCAAATGAGATATTTTTTAAATCTCTCTGTTTTAGTTTTTTCCAGCTTTTAGTCAATTCTGCCAGTTCAGAGCAGCCATCAAAATTACACGAGCGTTTTGTGCTCAGCCACTTCAGTGACTCCCAGGTTTAGGAGAATCCCATAAAGGCAACCATCTTATTATTTTAATGCACGCAATAATTTAAGTGATAACAACTGCAAAAGTCAGGCTGTTTTGTTTTATGGATTATCAACAGCCTTATGACCTTGAAAATAGTCGAGTTGACTCACTAATTTTAACAATTTAGCCAAATAGCACATGCAGCATAATGTTATCAACTTTGATGTGGTGAAAAGTGCAGAGATCTCCAAAGGGATGAAATCTCCTTCCCAGAGCCACTCTGCAGCACTGGGGAGAAGGGGAATTATCTGAGGGGAAAAAGAAGGGGAATTATCTGAGGGAAAAAGGGAAGGGGAATTATTTGAGGGAAAAGAGAGAATTATTTGAGGGGAAAGAGAGAAGGAGAATTATTTGAGGGGAAAAGGGAAGGGGAATTATTTGAGGGGAAAAGAGAGAAGGGGAATTATTTGAGGGGAAAAGGGAAGGGGAATTATTTGAGGAGAAAAGAGAAAGGGGATTATTTGAGGCAAAAGAGAGAAGGGGAATTATTTGAAGGGAAAGAGAGAAGGGGAATTATTTGAGGGGAAAAATGGAGGGGGATTATTTGAGAGAAAAAGAGAAAGAGAATTATTTGAGGGGGAGAAGGAAGGGAAATTATTTAAGGGGAAAAGGGAAGGGAAATTATTTGAGGAGAAAAAGGAAGTGGAATTATTTAAGGGGAAAAGGGAAAGGAAATTATTTGAGGGGGAAAGGAGGGGAATCATTCGAAGGAAAGGAGAAAGAGAATTATTTGAGGGGAAAAAAGAAGGGAAATTATTTGAGGGGGAAAAAGAAGGGGAATTACTTGAGGGGGAAAAGGAAGGGGAATTTCTTGAGGGAAAAGAGAAGGGGAATTCTTCGAGCTGCAAATGCACCAGGTTAAAAACTTTCCAGCGTCTGTTTTGTTTTGCTGCAATGCAGAGTGAAGTTCTCCAACACACCAACGACAGGAGCAGCCCCGACCCCCACTGAATTCCTGCCTGGGAAAGGTGGGAGCAGGGAAAAGGTAAAGAGGAGGCACAGCCAACCTCTGGTGACCAAAGGTGCACTCGAGCTGTTATTTCGCATTCCATACTCTTCAAAGAGCAATATAAACAGAATTATTTATGCCCGGCAAAATGTTGCTTAATTACTTATGCACCACTGTTTGCTTGTATTTTAAGCTCTCTCTACCACCCACAGGCAGACGTTAAACAGCTGCTAAAAGCGAGCTTTAGTCTTGCCTGTTTGAAATTAGCATACTTGAGCTTTGAAAAAACTTTGTTGCCAATTTACATATGCATAGAGACTGATATTTAGACTCACCATATGATATGTCCCTCAAGAGCTTTTCTTATTGCCTCCATCCTCAGGTCTCAACCTAGAGACTGTAAATCTAGCAGGTGATTAATTCTATACCCTTGAGAAACTAGCAATTAGCACTTGCAACCAGTAAAAAATTGTCATTTCAAACCCCTGTTTACTATGCCCATGTATTTTCTATGAACTCACAGTTAACTCCAAACAGAAATGGATGGCAATAGATTTGCAGTCACTCCTGTCTCTTTACATAAAAATATATTATAGCTCCCAGCTAATCAACCTATTAAACACACAGGGAAAAAAAATAAAAAAAGAGAGGAAATAATTGGCATTCCTTCTTTTATATATAAATATATATAAAATAGGGGAGATGCAGCAAGCATGAAAACATTCTACATGATGTTTTATGTTCCCAGACCTTAATCAGCTCATTTCAACATGATGACTTTGTAGGGTTTACCTGTTTTGTGTCAATTCTTATCTCTGATAGCCGAAATTACTGCACTTCCAGATGTTCTTATGCATTATTGAGGTCTTCTGCAGTAGATGCTGGAGAAGGTAAGATAAGGTTTTATTTCTTTGTAGTACTCACAACACCCAGATCAAAGGCAGGAAAAGTGCAGTGCTTAGTATTGAAAACTATGATGAACTTCACATTTATTTTCAAGTAGAAAATCTGTCATAAACCTGCTCATCAATCTTCAGTCAGTGTTTCAAGTGTAATCCACTGGAGCAGGGCACGGGAGTTTAAAAGACTTGGGGGTGCTGCTGCTCCTAAAAACTCGGGTTTAGGGCTCACACTCAGTGTGTGAGTGCCTGCCAGGGGCACCCAAAATCTGCCTCTGGGTGGGTGTGGGAGGGCTGGCACTGCCCTGGGGCATCCCTGTGCCACACTGAGGAAATAAACCATAAAAACCTGCCTGCTCTGAGCAGGAATTGGTTATCCTGCACCTGGAGTGACAGGAAAATGGGGGGGCCCTTGTACAGAGTATTTCCACAGAACCCGCTGTGGTAAATTAGAATTAGGAGATTTGCACCTAGACTGGAATCTGCTCATGATGGGTGCAAATATAGGCACAGATTTAAAGCTGCTACACCCAGATTTAATTCTACCAGAGTCAGATTTCCTGGATTTACCGGGATGAGTAGATTTCCTAAATTTACCAGAATGAGTAGATTTGCTAGATTTATCAGAATCAGATTTCATGGATTGACCAAAATCAGATTTCCTAGATTTACCAGAGTCAGATTTCCTAGATTTACCAGGATGAGTAGATTTGCTAAATTTTACCAAAATGAGTAGATTTCCTAGATTTATCAGAATCAGATTTCCTGGATTTATCAGAATCAGTAGATTTCCTGGATTTACCAGAATCAGATTTCTAGATTTACCAGAATGAGTAGATTTACTGGATTTACCAGAATGAGTAGATTTGGTAGATTTTACCAAAATGAGTAGATTTCCTAGATTTACCAGAATCAGATTTCATGGATTGACCAGAATCAGATTTCCTAGATTTACCAGAATGAGTACATTTACTAGATTGACCAGAATCAGATTTCCTAGATTTACCAGAGTCAGATTTCCTAGATTTACCAGGATGAGTAGATTTCCTAGATTTACCAGGATGAGTAGATTTCCTAAATTTACCAGAATGAGTAGATTTACTATATTTTACCGGAATGAGTAGATTTCCTGGATTTACCAGAATCAGATTTCTAAATTTACCAGAATGAGTAGATTTACTGGATTTGCCAGAACTAGTAGATTTCCTAGATTTACCAGAATCAAATTTCCTAGCTTGTACTAGAATCAGAAGATGTCCTAGATTTACCAGAATGAGTAGATTTCCTGGATTTACCAGACTCAGTATATTTCCTGGATTTACCAGAATCAGATTTCCTAGATTTACCAGTCAGTAGACTTCCTAGATTTACCAGAATGAGTACATTTACTAGATTTAGCAGAATCAGATTTCCTAGATTGTACTAGATTCAGTAGATTTCCTGGATTTATCAGAATCAGTAGATTTCCTGGATTTACCAGACTCAGATTTCCTAGATTTACCAGAATCAGGTTTCCTGGATTTACCAGACTCAGATTTCCTGGATTTTACCAGAATCAGATTTCCTGGATTTACCAGACTCAGTATATTTCCTAGATTTACCAGAATCAGATTTCCTGGATTTTACTAGAATCAGTAGATTTCCTGGATTTACCAGACTCAGATTTCCTAGATTTACCAGACTCAGATTTCCTGGATTTACCAGACTCAGTATATTTCCTAGATTTACCAGACTCAGATTTCCTGGATTTTACCAGAATCAGTAGATTTCCTAAATTTACCAAATGAGTCCATTTCCTAGATTTACCAGAATCAGATTTCCTAGATTTTACTAGAATCAGAAGATTTCCTGGATTTACCAGACTCAGATTTCCTGGATTTACCAGACTCAGATTTCCTAGATTTACCAGACTCAGTATATTTCCTAGATTTACCAGAATCAGATTTCCTGGATTTTACCAGAATCAGTAGATTTCCTAAATTTACCAAATGAGTACATTTCCTAGATTTACCAGAATCAGATTTCCTAGATTTTACTAGAATCAGAAGATTTCCTGGATTTACCAGACTCAGTATATTTACACCCAGATCACACCCTTTGTTCAGGGGGGAAACTCTGCTGCCCCACACCAATTTTGGGGGGAATTCTGACCATTTTGGAAGCACCTCAAGGCGAGCTGGGTGGAAAATGCCAGAAGCCACATTTTCCCAAGCATCCCTGTAAACCAGCGAGGGTTCAGTGGTAAATATAAAAGCAGTCAGCAATGCAAGGATATTTTTTCCTGCCTTGCACAGTCATTAAGGGGTCTGCTGCAAAAGCCTGCTTGACTTTCTTCCCACTAATTACATCATCAGATCATCACACTGCTAAAATCAGGCGCAGAGTACTTGCACACAACTAAATCCCTGCTTCTAATTACTATTTTAGTCTCTTTTTTCCTCGTGACATGTTGGTGATAGATCATTATTTTTTCAGCAATTTGTTCGCATTTATATGCAATATAATTGGATCTGATTAATTATTATGATTAATGACTGCAGAATTTCCTTGCAAAGCTATTAATACTGGGAGTATCAAATGAAAGACATGGACAAATTAAAGCCAATGGAGTCCTGTTGCTTGTACTTACAATGCCTGGGCTCAAGTAACCCTTTGCTGCTCCAGCCCTGCAATAAATACCAGGGTTTATCTGGAATTTCCCCACGGATCCCTGCGTTCTCCAGTGCCCTAAGTACATAACTAATGGGGCAGAGATGCAGGTGGAATTCTTAGGTGGACTGCTGCAGTTAAAATTACATATATTTGGATATATTTTAAACCAGCTCAGCAGCATAAAGGCAGCTACACCCATTTAAAGTCAAGGAAGTGGCAAAAAAGCAAAGCCTGGGTAATATTTCTACATATACAAAGTGGATTTATCCATTTTTCAGGTGGCGGTGCAACAAAACACCACAATAAAAGCAGTTAATTTCCATTAAATGTCATATTAGCCCATTTCTGAGGGATGTATTTACGTAGCGTGTGCTGTATTTTAAATTACAGCCCGGCTCAGAAATGGGATATTACATGTAAAAAAAGCAAACAATGAGGGAGTAGCTTAGGGGGATCGACTTTCCTGCTGCCTCGGGGACCTGCCTTTAAATCTGGCTTTGAGCAAACTGAAGAAAAATCATTTCCCTCTAATGGCAGCAGCACTGAA
>JANPWX010019044.1:111039-124948 GCA_024734555.1 Trochalopteron elliotii
GCTTTACAGGGACACAAACATCCCCCAGAGCCCTGCATGGGGTTGGGCTGACCCTAGAGGGACATAAACATCCCTCAGAGCCCTGGATGGGGCTGGGCTGACCCTACAGGAACATAAACATCCCCCAAAGCCCCTCATGAGACTAGTCTGGCCCTGCAGGGACATAAACATCCCCCAAAGCCCTGGATGGGGCTGGGCTGGCCCTGCAGGGACATAAACATCCCCCAAAGCCCTGGATGGGGCTGGGCTGGCCCTGCAGGGACACAAACATCCCCCAGAGCCCTGGATGGGGCTGGGCTGGCCCTACAGGAACATAAACATCCCCCAGAGCCCTGCAGGGACACAAACACCCCCCAGAGCTTTACAGGGACACAAACACCCCCCAGAGCCCTGCATGGGGCTGGGCTGACCCTACAGGAACATAAACACCCCCAAAGCCCTGGATGGGGCTGGGCTGGCCCTGCAGGGACATAAACACCCCCCAGAGCCCTGGATGGGGCTGGGCTGGCCCTACATGGACACAAACACCCCCCAGAGCCCTGGATGGGGCTGGGCTGGCCCTGCAGGGACACAAACACCCCCCAGAGCCCTGGATGGGGCTGGGCTGGCCCTACATGGACACAAACACCCCCCAGAGCCCTGGATGGGGCTGGGCTGGCCCTGCAGGGACATAAACACCCCCAAAGCCCTGCAGCAGGCTCAGGGTGCAGGGATGAGCTCCAGCAGAGCCTGGCAGTGCCAGCACAGGCAGCAGGGCAGAGTCAGAGCTCAGGGGCACTCAGGATCCACCTGGAGCTCCTCCTGCAGCACAGGGGGCACTGCCTGCCCCAGGGGATGCCATCCTGCAGGGCACTGGGTGTTTCCCAGCCCCTGATGTGCTGCAGGGCTGCAGGAGCTTGTGCTCTGCCTCTCAGCACGGGGCTGGGGCAGAGTGGAGTTGCTGTGAGAGCACAGCCCTGCCTTTGTGCTCTCCTCTGCCATGAGAGCCGAGCAGGAAATCAATACATTTTATCCCTGGAATGTACATAAGTCTCCTTAAGTCGTGATCCATTTTAAGTAACGTGTGGAGGGGCATTAGGCAATTAGAGCTGGCTGAGGAACCCAGCATATTTATACATTTTAACGCCTGTCTTTTCATCTTGAGCTTGGATGAAGCAGCGAGACCTAAAAATCAAACACTGGATGAATTTAGATGATCGGGTATTTAATTTAAGATCTCCATCTTAGCATTAGAAAAACCTTCCAAATGAAGTGTCTGTGTTTTAAAAATTGGCCGTAGCCAGTAGCTGCTAAGTCTGATGTGTAATCTCTGCTTGGCTCTGCACAGAAAGCACTTATTGAAATTCAAGTACATGCTCAGGGCTCCTTAATGGCTATTTTTGCCTCATTAATACAACAAACATGGCTGATATGAAAGGTGCTGTTCTCTTACACTAATACAACTGCAAGAGGTCACAAATAACTTTTCATGCTCTGTAGTTCTTTATCCACTGCGTCAGTGACAGGGGAGTGGAGAGCAAGTAGGGATAGGAAGGTGGATTTATCAACAAATGTTGTATTGGTGAGACCAGCAATGGCCCAGCCTGGTCTCCTTTGGTGTCCACATTCCAGAACAAGAGGGTGAACATTTCAGGAAGGTCCTGAGAAGCTCCTCAGGAGTGAGTGGGGTAGACAGAGCTGCAGAGGGAGAGACTCGAGACCCTGCTTTGTGCCCGAGGTGTTTTGGTTTTCAGAAATTCTTTTCCCTGGGAATTTTCTGTAAACAGGAGAAATGTTTTTGTATTGTAACTTTGTTTTTCATTCCTTTTCCTAGGAGGGACTTCTTCTTGATGTCCCTCTGGTCTGACCAGTGAGACTGAAGAGGTTTGTCTTTTTGTCACCAATCAGATTGGTCTGTGTGGAATAGTATAAAAGGGAGACATTTCCCAAAAATAAAGGAGCCATTTTCAGCCTTCTGAAGTCAGTCTGTGCTGTTGTGGTGTAAAACAGCATCACACGAGTTTAACCTGCTCAATTTATTCAAAAGAAGGTGAAGAATTGCCTTGGTCATGATTTAAAATCCCAGAGAGGTTTGGGTTGGAGGGACCTCAAAGCTCCTCCAGTGCCACCCTGCCATGGGCAGGGACATTCCCACTGTCCCAGGCTGCTCCAAGCCCTGTCCAGCCTGGCCTGGGACACCTCCAGAGCTCTCCTGCTTTCCATAAGGGAGCAGAAGCTTTGCTGGCAGAACTCTGCTACAGCCCTTGAGGAAATGAAATGAGGCAGGTCTGGCTGAGCTTCACATTTCTGTTTGACTGGTTCTTTTCATCATGACACCATCACAGGCTGGAGAGATCTCCATCAGCTGCACCACAGCCCAGAAATGCTGGCTGTGCTTTGCCTGGAACAAATAAATTCACATCCATGCAGGGCACCCCTTTGTGTTTTTTTAAAACACCAAACAAGAGTCACAAAGTCAGAGATGTAATAACAACCCACATATTTCCATATGAAAACACTTATTTCCCTCTAAATTCCTCATAAATCCACTCGGGTTCCCTCTTGCATTGACGTTAACCTGTTCCTCCTTCAAAGGTGACCCGTTTTCCCCGCAGTTCCAGCAGAACACCCCTTTACAAAAGGCTCAGGAGCACAGTAATTCCAGTAATTCCACAGCTTTGGGCTGGCAGCACCCCGGGCTGTCAGCAGCACCCCCAGCTCCCGACCCCGGGGCTGTTTACACCGAGCTTTACAAAGACAAACAAATTGAAACCGGCTCCGAGGGCGACTGGGGGAACTTCAATGCATTGCTTTCAAATTTCCCTGTAAATAAAAATGCGTGTGAAGGAGAGGAGCTGGGAGGCCCCGGGTGTGTCCCCCGAGCATGGTTCAGAGCCCCCAACATCCCGCTCTGCTTTTATAAATTAGAAATCTTGTCATCTGATCACAGGGACCAAGAAAATTGTGGCAAACTTTATCTGCTAAGTGAACCTTAATAACCTCAACTTTAACTTCAAGAAAATTACGCTTGGAAACATTTCATAGTCTCGCAGGTTGCAGGAGACATAAAATTCTTTCTCTTCTCCCACCTCTCCAGGAGTTATTAACCCTCCCCACAGAGCCTGGGAGACCTCCAGCAAATTGTCCCTTCCCACAGATCACATGGAACAGTGATGCCAGGAGCTCTGCTGGCTCTGGCAGCACATTTGCAGTGAAAGCTACACCCAGACCCAGATGAAAACCTTCACAGTTCCTTGAAAGAAGGCAAAGAAAAAAAATAACAATCTCGGACTTTGAAATACAGCAGTTGTGTGGCTGTGGTGGCTCCTCCAGGAGCTGTCACATGTGGCTTTTCCCCATCCACAGCCTGGGCTGTGGGGAAAGGGCAACTCCAGGGCTCAGCTTTGTTGGAGGACCTTCAAGCCACCCACAGTGTTTTGGGAAGTGAAGAGTAAAAGAGAATCTCGGAATCGTTTAGGCTGGAAAAGTCCTCCAGGAGAACCAAACCCAACCTGTGAGCAAACACCACAATGGCCTCTAACAACAAACAACAAAGTGATATGGTTTAGTCATGTGAAAATGTGTCATTCAAGGGAAAATGTGTTCTTCAAAGAAGAGCATGCAAACGTTGTTGTTATTTATATTATATTGTATTGTATTGTATTGTATTGTATTGTATTGTATTGTATTTTATGATGATGATTATTATTATTATTATTATTACTACTATTATTACTGTTATCATTATTATCCTGCAAATTTGTGGGTGTGACCCCACGGTGGGTTTTACCCTGACTTTGCAATGCTGCTGCTCTGTACTGTGCAAATACAGGCTCCCACCCCCAAAAAAACCCCTACAAGGGAATGGCCTTGAAAATAAGACCAGGAAACAGATTTAAGCCTTTGATTGTGCCACTGAGTTTGGACCAAAAAAACTGCTTGTGATTTTGTGACCAGAGTCTGACAATTTCAACACACAGGAAGAAAATGTCTGAATTTTCCAGTCAGGCAGAGATGTCCCTGCTCCCCCTGAGGCACAGGGATCTGTCTCTGCCCAAGCTGTCCCAGACCTCAGGCAGATTTGGAACCTGTTCCCTTCAGCAGTTTCATTCACTGCCTGCTCCATCCTCTGCTGTTGGGGAGCCCCAGACTCTCCAACCCTTTTAATTCTCATTAGTGACACTGAGCTTTGACTCAGAGCTCTGAGCACAAGGTCACAGTTCCTGCAGGAGCACCAGGACACCCTCGGCAGGGCCAAGTGGCATCTGCTCATTTTTAGGGTCAGGAGAGACTTTCTCCTGGTGCAGGCAAAATGAGGATTTCACCCCCAGACCTCCTGGTGCACAACTGCCTCATTTGGTGACCTCACATCACTCAGAGTCTCTCACGAGCATTAGAGAGACTCTGGAGGTGTGAGCAGAGTATTAAACAATTGTCACAAAGAGAATTGGACTCAAACAAGCTCTCCCAGGCAGGGGAACCCTCCTGCAAGGGAGCCATTCCCACCCAAAAACCCAAACAGGATTCCTGAAAACACTCCCTGGGGGATCGTCAGGAAAACCTCCTCATAATGTTTATTCAAAAATCAAATTCAAAACTGCCTGGTAAAATACTGTTTAAAATTGTGGGGCAAACCACAAAGTCATTGAACTTTGCACTTGAGGCTGAGACACTTCCAGTGTGTTTGCCACCACAGCAGTTAGAGGTGTAAAAAATGCCCCATTTCATGGAATCACAGAGTGGTTTGGGTTGGAAGGGGGATTAAACATCATCCAGTGCCACCCCCTGCCATGGGCAGGGACATCTCCCACTATCCCAGGTTGTTCCAAGCCCTGTCCAGCCTGGCCTGGGGCAATTCCAGGGGTCCAGGGGCAGCCACAGCTGCTCTGGGCACCCCGTTCCCACATGTCCCCACAGGAACAGTTCCAGCCAAACCCTGCTGACAGAAATGAGTGTTAATTCCCCAGGTCAGACCTGAGCACCCACAGCTGCGTCAGGGACAGCCAGGTGACCTGTGGCTGCTGTCCCCACCCCTGTGCCAGCACGGGAGGGGTTGGGATTGGTGCCCATTGCCATGGGCAGCCCCACTCCAGCTCTGCTCCTGCTGAGCAGATGGTGAAATGCATCCCCCATCACACAGCCTGGGCCTTAATCCTTCCCAGGGGGTCACAAACACCACCCTGAACACAGCAGTGTCCTGAGCCCCTCACAGGGAATATCCCACCCTGAACACAGCACTGCCTTGTGCTCTCCTGAGGGAATATCCCACCCTGAACACAGCAGTGTCCTGAGCCCCTCACAGGGAATATCCCACCCTGAACACAGCACTGCCTTGTGCTCTCCTGAGGGAATATCCCACCCTGAACACAGCAGTGTCCTGAGCCCCTCACAGGGAATATCCCACCCTGAACACAGCACTGCCTTGTGCTCTCCTGAGGGAATATCCCACCCTGAACACAGCAGTGTCCTGAGCCCCTCACAGGGAATATCCCACCCTGAACACAGCACTGCCTTGTGCTCTCCTGAGGGAATATCCCACCCTGAACACAGCAGTGTCCTGAGCCCCTCACAGGGAATATCCCACCCTGAACACAGCACTGCCTTGTGCTCTCCTGAGGGAATATCCCACCCTGAACACAGCAGTGTCCTGAGCCCCTCACAGGGAATATCCCACCCTGAACACAGCACTGCCTTGTGCTCTCCTGAGGGAATATCCCACCCTGAACACAGCAGTGTCCTGAGCCCCTCACAGGGAATATCCCACCCTGAACACAGCACTGCCTTGTGCTCTCCTGAGGGAATATCCCACCCTGAACACAGCAGTGTCCTGAGCCCCTCACAGGGAATATCCCACCCTGAACACAGCACTGCCTTGTGCTCTCCTGAGGGAATATCCCACCCTGAACACAGCAGTGTCCTGAGCCCCTCACAGGGAATATCCCACCCTGAACACAGCACTGCCTTGTGCTCTCCTGAGGGAATATCCCACCCTGAACACAGCAGTGTCCTGAGCCCCTCACAGGGAATATCCCACCCTGAACACAGCACTGCCTTGTGCTCTCCTGAGGGAATATCCCACCCTGAACACAGCAGTGTCCTGAGCCCCTCACAGGGAATATCCCACCCTGAACACAGCACTGCCTTGTGCTCTCCTGAGGGAATATCCCACCCTGAACACAGCAGTGTCCTGAGCCCCTCACAGGGAATATCCCACCCTGAACACAGCAGTGTCCTGTTACCCCCTGAGGGAATATCCCACCCTGAACACAGCACTGCCTTGTGCTCTCCTGAGGGAATATCCCACCCTGAACACAGCAGTGTCCTGTGCTCTCCTGAGGGAATATCCCACCCTGAGGGAATATCCCACCCTGAACACAGCAGTGTCCTGAGCCCCTCTAAAGGAATATCCCACCCTGAACACAGCAGTGCCCTCGCAGGGAACATCCCACCCACCCACACCCCTGTGCCAGGATGCCCAGAGCTTCCCCTGGCAGTGACAGAGCCCTGCCAACCAAAGCCCCCCGGGAGGTAACAGACACAGCATGTGAGTGACACTAAATCTGTGTCAACTTTGAGGAAAGGCATGGGAGAATCCACGTGGCCAGGCCAGGCTGTCAGCAAGGAACACACAATGAAAGGGCTTAATTCTGTTTAAACTGGGCAAGTGTCTAAATTTACAGACAGGCTGTGAAAGCAAGGCAGTGGTGGCTTCAGGAAGCTCATATTTTGTCTGGAGGAGAAAAGGAAGGACAGCCTCCAGAAGTTCCTTTGGTAAGGAAATGTTCCCTGCCAGCTCAGCAGCAGCCCCCTGTGTCACCCCATTCCTCATCTGGGTGTTCAGGGTGCTGTGGCACGGATCTCCTGCCCCAAAGTGCCCAGGAAAAGGGTTTTTTCTCTCGGAGCAAACGAGTCCAGCTGCCCAGCACAAAGCCTCGGAGGTGTGTGCAAATGGAAGCAGCTTCGATCCACACAAAGCTGCTGGAGGGGGCTGAGGCTGAGAGGGGCCGTTATTAAAAGAGGGATCAAACCAGGCTGCAATTATGCCCAGCTAATCCTCGGAAAACAGGGAGGTATTTCTTCATTATTTGCACGGGGTGAAAATAACAACCGTCCGGGACAAATTAAAACTTCACCTTCAGATGCCGCCCCGATTGTTATGCAGATTTCATCCGTCCCAGCCGGCCAAAAAAAGAGACCCTTAACACGGGTCCGGACACCCAACCCGGGAGCGTGTGACATCACCGCTAAATTAATTACGAGTTTATTTGATTTATTTGGCTCGGAGCAGCCACGAGTGCTGCGAGCCTGAGATGCCTGTGCTGAAAAGGGTGAGCCATACATCAAGAGCCCTCGGAATTTCTGCAGGCGATACCTGGGCAAAGGAGGGAGGGCGTCCCGCGGCCGAGGCGGGGCACAAACTGCTGGTGGAGGCTTTTTTAAATACAACCATCACGCCTCGAAATGTCACGCTGGGCTTTAGTTAACTAAAGGTGGCAGGTCCTTAAAGCCCAGAATTTATGGCGTTGAAATTTTCCCAAATGCAAGACCGGAAAGGGAGAAAGAAAAAAATAATAATAATAAAAAAAATCTGTCGGCTTTTTATTTATTCCCTATATAAATATAGGCAATTTAGTCCTTCCCCCAAATAGGGGCAGATTAGATGAGTTAGACAGCAGTCAATTCATTTTGCATAGGAATGGCTCATTAAAAAAAAAAAAAAAAAAAGAGAGCCCCCCATTTGTAAGAGGCGCCGGTTGGGCCGAGCACAAAATGGATTTACGGTGTCACTCAGAGCCGGGAGGACTAATGAGGGAGGAGAGGCTGCCGGTGGGGGCAGAGCTCCACAAAAAACCCATTCCCCGCGCCCGTGATGGAGGTGTCCCTCATTATGGATGTGTCTCGGGAGCTTTCTTTAATATTTTAATAAATAACAACATCGGCCCAACGAGAAATTAATGAATAGTATCATTAATAATGAGCTGGAGTCTTGTAGTGATAGGACAGATATTAAATTGAACCACAGTGGTGTTATCTCCAGAGACTTGGGAATTTTCCAGCGGCAAACAAGGCCGCTGAATGAAGCAGCCACTGCTCTGTGCCAACAGCTTTTACAACAGGTTGGGAGTAATAAAAGAGGATTTTCTGCACGATAAAGTTAAGCCTTAGAAAATCTGCTGGTGTAGATCGGTGTGAAAAGTACTGCCAAACGTGATCCTTAATTAAACTTTAATTAAGATAAAGCTCTTTCCGTTAAGAGGGGGGGGGGGGCGGGGAGGGGGAGGCAGCAGCAAAAAGAGTGTCAGCTCTTTTCCTACCGGTTTCTGATCTAAAATAATTCTATATTAAATCACAGAAAACTGTGTTCAAATAAGTTAAATCCACGAAACCCCGGAAATTCAGGATGGGGGATGAAATGCCATCCATAGCCCAGCCATGTGCCTATTTATCTATATTTATATATCATTTTGGAGCCCGTGGTGGAGGAGATCAGGCCCAGCTGGGAACAGTGGTGGGAATGTTCCCATCTCTCAGCTGCCGTGGGCCGTGGTTGGGCCCACAGAATCCTCCCCATCCCTTTCCTAAAGGTTTGGGATTTTGTGTTCCATAGCACAGAGGAACATATGTCACATGCATGAGACACAGGCTCTGGGAACAGAACATTTCCACTTCCAAAGCCAGGACCAAACCCTCAGCATGTTCTCCATGGCCAGAGAGAGGGTCTGGAGGAACGTGGAATTTCTAGGCAGCTTCCCATTATAGGGAGCCCCAAACAAACATTCCATGGGTTCAGAATCTGGTTTTCCCCAGCAGCTGATGGTCAGCCTGGCAGCTGTACCAGGCTGGGAGAGGAGCAGAGGGAGTTTTCCACCCCAAATTACTGTGCAGGGGCTGCTCCATGCCCAAAACCCACAGCAGGGAATTTGGGTCCCATAAACAGTCCAGGTAGAGGCCCCATTTCTCTTTGGAGCTGGAACCAGCTCCTTCCCAGCCAGATCTGTGCCTGCCACTTGATTTCTTGCTAAGATAATGAACATGAGCTCACCAAAACAACTCACTGCGTTCTCAGAGTCAGAATTATTCTCCTGCTCCTGTTTTGAACTTTTCAAGCAAGTGGCTGGTACCTGTTCCAATTAAATGATGAGTGCAACGCCTGATAGTTTTGGGATGGATTGGAAATGGGGAGAGAAGGGAAATGAAGGGGAGGGAGCCCCATTTCACCCCTCCACAGCAGAGCAGCCATTCCCTGGAATACTGAAAGAGCACCAGTTTTGTAGGCACCGGTTTTTCCACGTTTATTTTTCTGTGTATATAAAGGTGTGGCTGCCCCGTCCCTGGAAGTGTCCCAGGCCAGGATGGGCAGGGCTTGGAGCAGCCTGGGGCAGTGGGATGTGTTGTTGGAAAGGGCTGCAATGGGATGGATGTTAGAGTCCTTCCACCCCAAACCCCTCTGGGGTCCTGTTTGACTCCCGGTGTCTGGCACTCCTTTGTTTCCACCTTCCCTCCCCACTGGGCACCTTTTAAAACTGATGTCTTCAGTAACGCCGCAGTGAAATGCAGCATCCTGGGGAATTCTGATTCCAGGTGCTGTGGGAAGGTCAGGGCTCCTCACCAAAGGAATTGTTTAAACTGCACGATGAGCTGTACTGAGAGGAGAACACAACTTGGACACGAATACCTGACTGTTTGGGGACTGACCAGCCCAGCTCTGACAAAAGCAAGGCTCCTCCCTGCTGTCCTATTTCCTTCACCATCACTTCTGTAATCAATATCAAATTTCACTGCTGAATGTCTCTAAATGCTCTTTGTGGCCAGATATCTGCACACAAATTCCTGATGCTTTGCCTCAAACCCAGCTGAGCTCAGGAAAATCAGAGTTCATACAGAGCATATTGACAGCCAAACAAATATTTTGTACAGATTCAAAAGAATAGAGAAAATTTTTTTTCTTCCTTTTCTTTTTTTTTTAATATGGCTCCACTTGAGATGGTTTTTTTCCATTTCTTTCCTTTCAATGTCTCTAAGAAAAGTATCTTTAAGGGTCTGTACATGCAGGGGCACTTAACCTCCAGAGACTCCCTGCTTTGATAAAAGTTTTTATTTAAGCTTCAGAAAGCAAGTCAAGCCTGCATGACACGGTGCTAATTCTTCTCTAATTCAAAATTTAAACCAGGGTGTTCGACTTAAATCAGGGGTTGGACACGCATGTTGGAGTGAGTGAGATCTGATAAAGTCAAAGGCAAAGGAGATCAAGGCTTGGAACATCTATTGTTCTCTCAATTAACCAGGACTCTGTTATCTAGCCACTTTTAATAAATTTAGTGATAAATTAATAATGGGGGAGCAAGGGAACAGCCAAGTGCTCTTGCCAGCTGCCACCCAGGAGTGGCAGCTCCAGGGAGCTCTGCACTGCTCCTGCCTTGGGTGGGATTTTGGGGAGAAGGGGCTCAGTGCTCCAGGGGTAACAGCTTTAGGTCTCATGGAAAATTGCCTCCTCTTTTAAACCTCATCCTCTCATCGTCCTTCACCAGCAGGTTCTGAGGATTTATTGGGATTTTACCTGGTCCATTCCAACCCTGTCCATCTCCAGCTGCTGCCTCAATCCCAGCAGAGCCCAGGAATGAAAACCTGCAGGATCCTGCCCCACATCCTCCCCAGGGACAGAGTCCCACTGCTCTCAAACATTCCCTGCCACCCAGGGCAGAGCAGGAGGCACCTTCCCAGTGCCACCATCTCCCCCAGGAGCAGCCAGAGGTGCAGCCCTGCCCTCCCAGAGCCACCCCTCGGCCCCAGCGTGGCTGCACAGGGGCTGGGGGTGTTTTCCCCGCGGGACAGAGGCAGCAGGAGGGGCTGAGCATCCCGCCCTGCCCACGCCACTCGTGCTCCCCCTGGCCCCGCTCCCCCGTTTCCCCGGGAGATAATGGTTCATTTTTAGGCTGTTAGAGCAGAGATCACAAGGTCCCGCCCTCGGCAAGCGACGTCTGGTAACTGCCTTTCACTCCCTGAAAGCGCAGGCAATTTTTCCATAATAAAAACTGGATTAGCATGTATCAAGGAGAGGTTCCCACCAGCTGTCACTTTGAAATCCGGCTACTCTATCCGATGGGCGAGATGATAATGGATAAACCCATAAATGACAAGCAGTTTTCCTGTATTTATCTAATAAGTGGCTAATGCAGGCGAGCATCTTCTCTAATAAAACAGGAGGACGGGGGAAGAGACAGGCTGGGGCTCCATTTGAATTAAATCCAAACTGAGCAATAGTGGCACAGGCAAATGCTGCAGGAAAATGGCAATTTTTTCCACCCTGTTATAAATTCTATTTTTAAATGCACTGTGGACACGAGTTAAATCAAAACCCATTAAAAATAATTTTTAAAGTTTTCCAAGATTCGGCTCGTTTTGATTCAATAGAGCCAGAGTCTCTCTGTGTGTGTTTATAAGCTAAACAGAAAAACAGGTGTCCATGCATGAACAGGGGCTGCAGGTGTGTTTAAAATAGGAGCCCTGGGCTGCTTGGATCAGCAGTGGTGGCAACAGCNTGGTGAATCATGAGGAGAAGGGAGCTGAGGATGGCTGGAATGGGGAAGAGCTGGTGAGTCTTGAGGAGAAAGGAGCTGGAATGGGGGAAGAGCTGGTGGATCATGGGGAGAAGGGAGCTGGATTGGGGAACAGCTGGTGAATCATGAAGAGAAAGGAGCTGGAGATAGCTGGAATGGGGGAGCAGTGGGTGAATCATGAAGAGAAAGGAGCTGGAGATGGCTGGAATGGGGGAGCAGTGGGTGAATCATGGGGAGAAAGGAGCTGGAGATGGCTGGGATGAGGGAACGGTGGGTGAATCATGGGGAAGGCACCTCTGGTGAGTCATGGGGAAGGCACCACACGGCCTCACTCCCAGCCCAGTGCTCCTTGGCTGGCTCTGGGCGTTGCAGCTCCTCAGTTTTCTCCTTTGTTCAGCCGGGCACGTGGGAAGGAGCAGGGTGTGATGAAGTCAGTGCCAGTAAAAGGGGTCCTTTATTCCGTTTTTTTGAGATGGTGTTTTGGGTTTCTTTTAAATCCCAGATGAGTCAGGGAGCAGGAATTGCTGGCAAGAAAATGCCAAAATCCTCGGTCCTTCCAAGAGACGTCCCCTGCAAAGGCTGCAAACCCCCCCTCACCCCAACTGATAAACATCACCTATTTTATAAATACTGATTTACAGGATGATTAAGAGACTTCCCAAGCCTTCAGCAGGGACAGAACTAACAGTGTGCCACAAACATCAAGTGCTCCTCCTCACAAATGTGATAACATTTGCTTCCTAAACAAATTAAATCTGATATTTTAGAAAAATATAGACAACCAGTCCACAACTTTTCCTGCCCTCAATTTAACTTTTCCCTACAAACACACTTCAAGAAAATAACACTCGGTGTGCACTTAATAGCACTGGAAACCACGAAGCAAATCCCCCCTGCACGTCTCCCTCACTCAAAGACCCCCCATCCATTCTGTATGAAATCTGTACCTTTGTGTTTCCTCAGGAAACTGCACAGAGGGAGGAACAAGGTGGACCAAGGCAAATGGGAACTGTGAAATGAAAGAGTTACCCAATGGTAGTGCTGAAAATGGGTATTTTTAGCAGATTTGGTGGCTGCTAACATGTCTGGAAACAGCTCCTGACCTGGCACCAGCCTTTGCTGTCGTTATTCTGTTGCATATTTAAAGCAGGATCACAAACCACCCTTTCCATACTCGGTCAAATATGGGGACCAGTGTGTTCCTCCCAAAAATCAATGTGAGCTGAGCTGTTTTGTGAGTAAATGTCATATTCCCAGCCAGCCCCACTGCACCAGGCCATGGGGGATCTGTCTGAGCTGGAACCTCCCCACAGAGATGGGGGCTGTTTGGAGGGGCTGCAGGAGATGCTCTGCTCCAGTTTTCCCTGGAACTTTAGGGAAGCAAAGCCCAGCAGCCGTGTGGGGAAGGGCAGGGGATTGCTGTTCCTCCCAGACAGCGCCTGACAAAGTTCCACATCAGAGATTAAGGTCTCTGTGCACAGATTGAGGTCTGGGGAAGCAAAGGAAGTGGAATGGACAGAAATGTAACGTGAAATGGATTGACGTCGGCTAAAGGGCAGCCGGGAGAGGCAGGCACAGCCATAAATAAAAACTTTTCTTTAGGGGAGAGCTAACTGGGGAGAGGTTGTTGGATGGGCACGGGGAGCCTCACCGTGTGCCACGGACACGGGGAAAGATGGGAAAAGTAAATCCAAAGTGATGGTAACTGCTGAGATCCACGGCTCCTAAATCACTGCCAGGCTCAGGGAAGGTCAGCTGGGTTTTCTTTCCTGCAAATTAACTAAATGGGAAATATTCATCAATATAGTGTCACAGAAAAAAAAAATAAGTGATGGAGCTGCTCAGAGAAGAGGATTTGTTGGGTTGGTTTGAATTCTGACACAAAAGAAGAGGTGAGAACATGAGCAGGGGCGTGAGCTGTGGAAAACATGAGCCTCACCAAATTTCCAGGCTAGAGGAGGAGTGGGTGCAGGGCAGAGGTCCCTGGTGGGTCTGCTCTGATCTCTCAGCCCCAGGGCTGTGCCTGGAGCCTTCCCTGGCAGGCATTGGAGAACTGGCACCTGCAAACTGCATTTGTGGGCTCTGGGGTACAGCTGGTCCCCATTTTGGGGACAGGAGGTTTGGTGACTGGTTCAGGGTAGGAGGTTCCTGTGAGGGGCAGTTAGGGTGGGATTGATGCCTTGGGAAGGCTGACCTGAAACAGAGACTGGACAGAGCTAAAAAATTAAGTAGGTGTTTATTCAAAGGCCTCCAGGATCCACCTTGGATCCTAGGAGCCTGACCAGGGCTACACCCAAGATGGACCCAGAATGGTCACAAAAATGGCCAATCAGTCACGAGATCTTACATTTTTATAAGTTTTGGTTCAGTCC
>JANPWX010019044.1:137449-156682 GCA_024734555.1 Trochalopteron elliotii
CCAAGGCCAGGTTTGGAATAAAACCCCTCAGGTGTTCCTCAGACAGGCCCAGCCAAGGCCAGGTCTGGAATAAAATCCCTCAGGTGCTCCTCAGACAGGCAGAACCAAGGCCAGGTTTGGAACAAAACCCCTCAGGTGTTCCTCAGACAGGCAGAACCAAGGCCAGGTTTGGAACAAAACCCCTCAGGTGTTCCTCAGACAGGCCCAGGCCACCTGCACATGGCCCAGCTCAGCTCCCCTGCTGCAGTGACAGATCAATGCATTGGTGATCACCTCTGCAGGTCACCTCCTAATGACACGATCAATCAAATTTCCTTCCAATTCTTTCAAAATTAAGCAGAAAGAAAAAGAGATTTTAGTTTTCTTTTCTTAGCTTATTTTTAACAGAGGCACTACAGAATTATGATGGTGTCCTTTTGGTAAACCAAAATGTCAGACACATATTATTCTTTTAAACATCTCCTGGCCTTTCTCTGAAAGGTTAAGGTGGTTTAAATAAATTTAGTCAAAGTAAATGACAGCTGAGGAAGAGTATTAGAAAACTATACTTATCAACAACCTCTTTTCCTTAAATTTAAACAAGTCATTTACCAAACTGCAGTTTAAGGAGATCATGACAATATATGCTGTTCCACGGGAAGATGAAAACAACTTGAAATGGTAAAGAAATGTTGGGTGGGAGAAATTACACACGAGTTAGTGAACGTTAATGCATGGTCTGAAAGTTGCAAGCCATGGTTTTCAAAATAATGGGGCAGCAGAGCCTGGGCTTTCACCTGAGACCTTAAGTGGGAGTTGTCCTTTTCCTGCTTTTCCATCACACTGATGGCAGGAGCTGAGATGGAACAGACAGGAAAAGTGTGGATCCAGACCTCATTCTGCAAGAGAGTCCTGCAGACTGCCTTAGTGTTGGGCAGATGTTGTTGTTTGCCACGGGAGTGCTGCTTAAAGCAGAGGATTTTATGTGTATTTGTAGGTTATGAAATGCAACTTTAAAAGCGATTCTAACACCCAGGAACATTTCAGATTTTGCACGTGTGCAAAAATAGTCCAAGTGGGAAAGAAACCAACCCAAACCTAGCAGCCAAATCAGGGGCTCTTCAAGATAGCTCAGCAAGAGATCATTTACTAATTAACATAGATAATTGGGATCTTGAACTCATCACCCAAATAAAAGGATGATTAAAATACAGTGACTCTCAGAATCCCAGTATGGTTTGGGTTGGGAGGGGCCTCAGAGCCCATCCAGTGCCACCCCTGCCATGGGCAGGGACACCTCCCACCATCCCAGGGCCCTGTGCAGCCTGGCCTGGGACATTTCCAGGGATTTAATAACACACTGAGATGGTTTTTCTCACATCAATAATGCATTTTTCCCATTCCCATCTGCTGAGGAAGCAGCCCCAGTGAGCAGCCACCTCTGAGATGCAGAGGCAAGGCCTGTCCCTGTCACTGCTGCCGTCCTCTGCTGCACCTTGGCCACCTCCTTCTTCACCTGAGAGCCAACACGGGTCACCCCACTCCAGCAATTCCCACTTTCCTGCAACAAATCCCAATCCCAATCCCACTGCATGGCCCTGAACCTCCTGCCCACACAGACAAAGGGGAAATGGGGTCATTTCTTGGGCCCAGTTCAAGCACAGTCTCAGAGCTGGCTGCACCAGGACCTCTGGCAAAGTCCAAGAGGAAGAGGAGCTGCCTTGCCCCACCTTTCTCTGGGCTCTTCACTCCACACATAACACAGGCAGGATCAAGAGAAAAAACCCTTGTGAAGAAAAAAATGCGTGTTAGTATTTGTGCTCACTGATCTATACCCAAGCAAAGACCTCCCATCCAAAGACTTATTATTATTATTTTTACTTACTTTACTACTACTTTAATTACCACATAATTACAACCCCCTGCTGAAGCATCTCTGTGAAAAACGAGGTTCACTTTCTATGTAAATTTTAAGAAATAGGTTTAATAGAAAATAAAACAATTAGGAGACAGAAAAAAAGCAAAGTACGGCCGGGGTGACTTGGCATTCAGCCAGGTCCACACCCTGCTGTATCAGAGACATTCTTTAAATCCCCTTTCTATTGCATCAGTCTGTTGAATATTCATATTTTTCCATCAACTGGTTTCCATATTCCAGGAACTGTTTTGCATGGTCCCTCCTTGGGTCCCCCTTTTTAGAGCACGTGTGTTTGTGGGCTGTGTCTTCACTATCACCTCCAGCCTGGGCCTGGGTCCAGACTCTCTTCAGATGGGAGATGCTGATAGTTGGTGTATCAACAGCAGGGTCTTCTCTACATGTTCACTGGATGTTAATTTAATTAAACAGACAGTTTAAGGCTATTTTATCAATAGCAGGGTCTTCTTTCCACGTTCACTGGATGTTATCCCCACCAAACAGGCAGTTTAAGCACACCATATCAACTACTGCCACTATGCCTAATTTTCTTTACTAACAGCAGAAATAAAAACTTCTATCCTTACCACAATGTTACTATTCACATAGCACACGCCTTGCCAAAAGCCAACTTTATAATATATATTTATAACAATCTCCCTTCAAACTCATCAGAAAAGCAACAACCCCCAGCTCTCTGCAGTCACACCAAAGCTCCAGTGAAATCTTTCAGGGCTCGGCGGCAGAAATTCCGTTTTTACTCGTTGGCAGGAAAGGCAGAATTACTCGTCCACCACAGAGGCCTCCCAGATTGGTGCTGAGTTTCCATAGAAATGCATTGATTAGAGCCTAATTCCCGTTAATGTTGTGTCCTTGCAGCACAGCTCTGCTTGCTTACACCAGCCAGCACCTTCCCTCTGCTTTTGTTCGGCTCAGTAGGTTTCCTAACTGCTGGATTTTATTGAGTTAAATCAAGCTGTCACTTCATCTGCCTGAAGGATGACTCAAATACAACACATAATAATAAAAGAAAAGTAGGATAAAATAATCTTGTCAAGCCAGAAAAACTGATTGCTTGAAGTTGTAGCCTTCAATCAATACACTAATTCCACAATTTATACCTCTTTCAATTGGAGAGGAAAGAAACCCTGATATGGTATTTCTTGGCTCACTGACCAACTTTGACCTTCTATCTATGTGAATGTGGGATTAGCAAGTGCTGCTGCTTAGTGAAATCACCTATGAAAACAGGGAAGCAAATCAGGGCCGTTTGAGGCTCAAACCAACTTTATTAATTCCAGCAGGGCCAGGGGTGTTTATTGCTCAGGAGCTCTGGGCTCACAGCACAGCCCAGGAGCTGCTGGGCTGGGGTTTGGTGCTTGGAGAGGAGGGGGAGCAAAGCTCTGGGACCTTGACACCAGAGCCACCAGCGGGGGGTCCCCCCAAAGCCACCCACACTGTCACCTGTCCGAGGAAAATCCCAGGAAAACCAGGCTGTGGCTGCTTGTGCTGCTCACAGTTCCCTGCCTGGAGTCAGGTGGACAAAGACACTTTATCCAGGCAGCTTTAGAAACCAATTTCTTGAAGAATAACGACCCACTTTGTAATTTGCTATTTTTTTTTTCAGTGGCCAATCATCTCAAACCCCTCTTTTATTTGTAAATTGTCGTTAATCTGCATAGCTTTATAAAAGAACAGTCAAACTGCTCGTTTTCAAAATTCAGGATGCTCTTTGGCTGTCAGGTTCCTGCTTTGCTTTCAGAATTCCTCCCCTGCAGGCACAGTCCAGGAAATAAAAATTCTTTGTTTAGTGAAGCTTTTATACTTCCCCCTGCCACCTGCTCTAGCTCAGGTTGTGGCAGGCTATCAAACAGGGCTGGAGCCTGGAGCCTCCCTGCCCTGTGCCTCCAAAAGGAAAAGGCAAACCCGTGCAGGCTGCCAGATCAGCTGTGGTGGGGAAGAGCCAGTCCACACTGCCTGAAATAATAAAGGAAATTAAGGCAGTGCAAGAGGGTGCAGCTTTCCTTGGCTTGGGAAAAGGTGGTGTTTAATAAACACCGAATTTTCCCACTTTCCAGGGATATCCCTCCTTTCTGGGGGTATTCTTTGTGCCTGTTTCCAGTGATTTCAGCAATACCCGCTGGCCTGAGAAATCAAAGCTGGAATAAAGGGATGCCCAGCCTGGAATGACCTCTGAACACAGCCTGGAACAACCCAGATCCCAAATCTGCATCACAAGAGGCAGCTCATGGCAATGAATGCCAAAGCTCCCACATTCCAGGAGCTGCTTCTTCCCCTTTTGTCCTTCCTTTGTCCCGCGGGAGGGGTCAGAAATGGGGCAGTGCCCACCCCAGAGACACTCGAGGAAGATGTTCCTGTACAGTCAGGGTGGGCAGGCCCCGGCACAGATTCCCAGATTTGCTGTGGCTGCCCCTGGATCCCTGGCAGTGCCCAAGGCCAGGCTGGGCATTGGGAGCAGCCTGGGACAGTGGGAGGTGTCCCTGCCATGGCAGGGGTGGCACTGGATGGGCTCTGAGGTCCCTTCAACCCAAACCATTCCAGAATTTCCTGTCTCCAAGTCACAGTGAGCAGCTGGAAGCTGAAGCCACGGGATAAAACCAACCAGCAAGGAGCACCCGCAGCATCCCTGACTGTTCCTGGATCTCTGCAGCCCCTGGCCACGTGGGCAAGGAGCACAATTAAACTTTCCAGTTCCTTTTAGCAAGACACAACTTTGATTAACCTTTCCTTTACTCACAGTTTACTTTGCTAAGACCAGAAAACGCTGCTGGAGATATTTCCTTTTATTTTTCCAGGGGATGGATGGCATTTCCCCAGGCACCAGCCCAAGCAACAGAAACACCCCCATGGAATATCAAGCAGGCACCAGAACACTCCTGGTGCAGCTGCACCTCCCTGTCCTGGCACCAGGCTCCTGCTCTGCTCCAGGTGAACTCTGAGCTGTTCCCCAGCTCCCCCAGCACCCCTGGCACATTGCAGCTCCTCCCTTTACCGGGAACAGAGTTAATGGTGCAGCGTTAATGGAGAGAAATCCAGCATACAAGTGTCAAGTGGTCACCTCACCCTCCCAACATCCTGCCTCAGGAAGGCTGGATTGTTCAAACCTGCCTCTGCTACAATGCTGAGCATTTACAGGCAGCACAAAGAGAAAGCACCAAGGGAAAAGGAAGAAAAGCACAAAAAGAGGAAAAGTTTACTGGGTATCAAAATTCTCCCTTATTGATTATGAGCAAAAAATTAGAAAACAAACATTAAGGAATGAGATCCATTCCTCCAGGTGAGATCTCAGTCTCCCCAGACACTTTTCACTCGCTGATTTGGATCTACTCTCCCAAGAGGTATAAACACCTCCAGGAAATGAGGGTCTGCACCAAAATACTCCTGCTTTCCCCTCTGCTTCCTCCTCAAGGGAATCAGAATAAAAGACATTTGCAGGAGAGGAGGCACAGCCCCTGAGCCCACTGATCACATTGTCCCTGGATTTGTGCTGCGATGAGGGATGGAGATGCATCTCATGCTGATCCTTTGAAGCTCATGGAGATGAAGGTTAAGAGGCATTTGAAGTTGTTAGTTTGTTTGTGGCCGGGGAGGGAGGTGCTCGGTGCCCTCAGTGCTGCAGGCTGAGGGATGTCACCGGGACTCACCTCTTGACATTCAGTCCCATGGCAAGAACAAAGATTAGAGCCAGGGTCAGCCCGTGCCAGTCCAATTTCACTCAAAGTTTTATTGCCCACACCATTGTTCATCTGATTGTTCCCAAACACTTTCTTTTAACAGAAATGCCGAGGTTTAGCCTTATTTTCAGCCATCGATTACAGCGCTGTCAGCTGAGCAAATACTGGGCTGGAAATTGCAGTGTGCTTGAGAAAGTAGGGGGAAAATCTATCAGAAATGAACAAAAAAATTGCTCATGGAATAAGCAAATAAGGGAGATGGGCTCTGGGGCTGAATAAACAGCCTGTGTGGTGTGTGCACAAAACAGAGGTGCTGTGGGAGCCCAGGATGGTCCAGTAAGGAGAAACAAGCAGCTGAACACTCCAGGATTCCCAGGAATGTTTTTATCTGAGTACTCAGCTTCTGCTGACCACAACTAAAAAGCAAATGGTGTTATTTTGATGTATATTAATGATCTAAACCATGGGAGTTTGGCTGTTTTGAGGGACTGCCCAGCCATGGCTCAGCTGTGGCACCTCCATCGTCCCCATCACCCTTGAAACGTGGAGGTGTCAGCTCCAAATCAGCTTCTGGCTCCCTAACACAGCTCAGGAACACCTCAAACAGCTTCACAGCTCTGGGGGAAAAAATGCAAACTTTGGGGGCTTTTGGGAACCCCCAAATCCATCAGCCTGAGCCCAAGACAGGGACCCCCCAAATCCATCAGCCTGAGCCTGGGGTTAGGGCAGGAACCCCCCAAATCCATCAGCCTGAGCCTGGGAATGGGGCAGGGATCCCCCAAATCCATCAGCCTGAGCCTGGGACAGGGATCCCACAAACCATCAGCCTGAGCCCAGGGCAGGGATCCCCCAAATCCACCAGCCTGAGCCTGGGACAGGGATCCCCCAAAACCATCAGCCTGAGCCCAGGGGTGGGGCAGGGACTCCCCCAAAGCCACCAGTCTGAGCCTGGGGCAGGCAGGGGGAGCCAGGGGAGCTGCTGAGCCCTGCAGCAGTGTCAGCACAATTCCCTGTGGGAATCCCTGCAGGAATGGTGCCAGAGGGGGCTGTAAGGAGGGCCGTGAGGGCAGAGAGTGAAAAACTGCCTGGGGTTTTGCAGGAATGCCAGGGGCAGCACGGGGAGGAGCAGGGTCGTGCCAGGGGCTGCTGGTGAGGGAGCATTGCCTGTGGGAGGGGGACACGGGACCCTCCTCACCATGGGAACCACCAGGGACACACCTGGATGGGCCCCAAAACAGAGCAGGAAACCCTCTGGGTGACTGTCAGTGACAAGCACACCTGGCTTGGACCCTTGGCACAGCCCCAGGGGCACTGGAGCTGCCCTGGATTGTCCCAGGGCAGGAGGGGGCCAGGGCTGTGTGCCCACCCTGCCCTTGGCAGTGCCACTGGCACTCACCTGTCCTGGTAAGGGTGGCCACAACATACAGAGTGACACAGTAAAATCTCTAGAAGGCTTTCTCTATTATGGTGGGATGCTGTCTTTTGTACAGGTGTTACAAACCTCGTGGGCAACTTTAATTGGTTAATAGTTTTCTTGTTAATTATTCTATTGGTTGGTAAAAGGTATTTCCCTTGTTTATCAAATTTATCTATTCTTGGATTGGTTGCATATTTTCTTTACTGATTCTCATGGGACAAATCCTTTGTTATTACAGGTCCATTTGTTTTTTACTCTTAGAATGGATTATTGTGTTAAAGGAGCTTCTCATTCTCAAGATATCTTTATATGGGAACTTACAAATTGCCTCTTAGCTGCACTAGAAAGAAATGACAGGTTAGTTTTTTCCCCTTTCCTACACTCACCAGCCCCTCCTCCCCTCCCAGCCTGGCCCACCTGAGCTCCAGCTGCTGCTTCCCTTCTCTCAGTTAAATGACTGCTCTCTCTTCTGGTGCTGGCACTGGGAATTTAAAGAGAGAGCACAAGAGTGACAGGGACCGTGTACAGCAGGGCAAATATTTGTCGTGTAAGATAAACACACAATTATCTAAAATGTAATCTTAATATGACTTATTAAAACAGATTACATTTTAATGTGCGCTGCAATTTGCACATTTATCCAGCACCGTGTGGGTGTGCAGCTTCCCCTGTGCCTCTCCCCTGACAACCTGCACCAGTGCAGATACAGGGGAGCTGCTATCTCCCTCTAAATGGCTCCATTTGGTGTTGATAGTCAGATACAGCCCTCACCTTTATCCCAGCTTGTTTCTGACCCACCGAGGTGGTGTTAATCACCCCTGTGGGCACCAATAATTTCCCCATATGTGGAATTTGATAAGTTAGAGCACCCACTTCATTTCAAGAAGATTCCAGCTGGCTATCCAGTTATCGCTATGGACAGCTTCAAGCACTTCCATGCTGCTCCTTGTATTCTCAGCTTTATCAAGTGCTTTGCACTTTTTTGTCTTTTATCTCTTAATTGAGACCTGACTGCAAGAAATGCCTATCTCTTAAAGTGTGGTGCATTAAGTATTAACTTGAACTGCTTTGGCTACCTGAGGTACAGAAAAACCTTAAGAAGCTGGGGAAAGGGTGAAAAAAAAAATCTCCCCAAATCTCTGTTTAGAAAAACTGTGTCAATGCTACAGTGTAATAAAAAAAAAAAATAAATCTTTTTCTTCCTTCTCTGCCTCTTCCCACAAGCAAAAGGAAAAATAGAAAAGGAAAGTGTGTATTACACACAGAAATCACCTCCATCTACTTGTTTGCTTAACTGGAAATGCATTAAAATGCAAAGGGCCTGGAGAAGGAAAGCGTTAGGAAACGAATGTGCATGAATAAGAAATTATTTCACAATTAAAGGTGGTAAAGAATTCTTTTCTCACCGAATGATCTGTTCAGTCCATTCAGTTGTCAACAGCAGCAGCTGAACCAGCTCGTGGAGGAGCTGGGCAGGTGTGACTGCCACAGACACCCTTTGATGGGGAATATCTGAATTGTTTTGAAGCATCCCTCCCAGAAGGACTCTGAGCAAAGAGTGTGGAGTCTGGCAGAGCCCAGACAGAGTGGAGGATGCAGGTTGTGTCTTGCTGCTCCACTCTGCACCTTCTCCTTCCCCACAGACACACCTTGCATTCAGCAGCAGCCCCAAGAGCAGAAGTGTTCCACTCCCTGTTGGTGTCTGAAACCCAAACCCTGACTTGGGTTGTGTTTTTCATCATTTTCCTGACAAACAATCTCCCTGAAAAGCTGCTCTCAGACTGCCTGAAGAACCTCTCCTCATCTCCCTGGCAGGAGGGGGCAGCCAGGTGAGGGTCAGTGTCTTCTCCCAAGGAACAAGGGGCAGGACTAGAGGAAACAGCCTGAAGCTATGCTGAGGGATACCAGGTTGGGTACCAGGGAAGATTCCAGGCCTGCAGGAGGGGTTCAGCACTGGCACAGCCTGCCAGGACAGTGCTGGGGTCACCATCCCTGGAAATGCTGGGGAAAATAGTGGAGATGTTGTGTCCTAATGTGCTTTGGAGGGCACAGGGGGATTCAGCTGAAGGTTGATGACCCTGGAGGTCTCTTGCAGCCTCAATGATTCTGTGATTCTCACAACTGAGCATCTAAGCTCAGAATGTGTTTGAAGACCTTGGCACAAATCTCCTGGTGCAGCAGTTTTATCCTCTGTAAAATGGGGTAAAGACATTCCAATGTTTTTGTCAGCTTAAAACCTCTGGGACAGCACTGCTCCCAAAGTGTGGTCCCCTGGCAGAAAACCTGGGATCCACATACTCCTCATCAGTGATCACTTCCCTTTCAAAGCAAGACTAGATAAGGCATTAACTGCTTCTTCTAGCCCAAACCCAGTTTCTCAGGAGGACCAGGCAGTACCTTTGTGCCAATGAATTTGCAGCTTGGAAAAGGAGAGGAAAAGCAGGACTTGCCCTTCCCAGGAGCCCTCTGACCCTGCCCTGCCCTCCCCACTGCAGGTGTCACTGGCAGGAGGTGGGACAATACACAACCTTCTCCTGCACTGGGTGTGGAGCAGTGTCATCTCTCTGAACATTACCAAGAAATAACAATAAACCAACTTTTCAAAGGCTCTTTGCCCATTCAAAGAGCTCAGCTGAGTCCAGGTTTCACCCAAATGCATCCCCACTCCTGCAGCTGCAGGTGTGCTCTGCCTCTGATTTATAAAGATACCAGATTGCTGCCCCAAAAAAAAAACCACAAGCAAGGCAGACAAGACCAGGACTGTGTGGGGCAGGTTAGGAGAAGGAAATATTGATAAGCCAAAAGGCATTTTTCCTTTCAAAGACAAAGGCAGCAGCAGTAATCCCATAGTGAGGGAGAGGATTCTCACCTTCCTGTCTGGAGGATGTTTCTGAAATCAGAAAAGTAAAGCAAAGGCCCTAAGGATGAAGGTAAAATTATACCTAACAGCACTTCCAAAGGGTTAGTTGAAGGTACCTGTGGTTCCTGAGGGATAGAAGGGCCACAGAGTGGGAAATAAAGGCAGGAGGATATTTTGGCTGGTCAGGAGTAAAGGCAGAACACAACGGAAGCACCGAAGACATACAGGGCAGAAAAGGAATATAAAAGGAATTTTTTTACATGGCTAACACTGAATAACTGAAATCAAATTCCCTAGGCAACAGAAGTGCTATCAGAAAAGACAGAATTCACCTGCAAGAAGTCAAACCCTTTGCCATAGCATCACATGTTTAACAGCATCCCCAGATATCAGAAGGCTTTTACTAATTACAAATTCCCCCTTATATCAGAGGCCTACAACAAAGAAAAAACCGTGAAGAACCTGTGATCTGTTATTCTTTTCTTGTCAGTTCACGTTTTTGGGTTAGTTTTGGGGAGACTGTAAATCCAGTAGACGAAGTGAGTTGGCTGCCACAAACTCTTACAAATCCCTTCAGTGGGTCAATAATTGCCACACACTTGTACAAATTCCTTCAGGAATCACTGGCACACACTTGTACAAATTCCTTCAGGAATCACTGGCACACACTTGTACAAATCCCTTCAATGAGGGAATCACTGGCACACACTTGTACAAATCTTTTCAGGAATCACTGGCACACACTTGTACAAATCCCTTCAGGAATTCCTGCATGGCAGTAGTGACCAAAGGGCCATATTTTAAGAGCCAAGCTGATAACTAAAACTACAGGAAATGTAAATCCTGCTATCAGATAAATCCCCCCCAGCACACAGAAAAACAGGAGTACCCCCAATTCCAGGGATTTCATCCCCCCCTCTCCACCCTGGCTCAGCTCTCTCAGCAGGCTGGGCTCAGCCCTCCACCCACACAGAACTGTCTCTGCATTTGGCACATTTCCCACAGCCCCCAGGCACTGAATTCCCCAAACCCCCCGAGCCGTTTGACTGCGGAGACGCCGCTGTTATTGTCAGATTCAAGAGTTAAATATTCCAGGAGGAATTTGTTCCTGCACGGTGATACATAATGCCTGAAAACCCCCTGCACCAATATTGCTCTCAAATTGGCAGCAAGTGAACAAGGGACATGAAGGATGCTTCAGCACAGTAACCTATCCTTCCTTCTCTCCTGGGAGCCACTTGGCCAGCTTTCATCCTCATAATTATAATAAATTTGACATTTCATAGATAATATTGATTTCTGTATTTTAGCATTTCACCATAGGTGACAGTCTAGCGTCAAGAATGAAATTTCTATTGATCTCCAGCGCATTAATCTCTCATGTGTATGTGATCATTTTTATAAGACCTTTTACTGCACATAAATCAATATTTCATATTTCCAGCTATGCCAGAGGAGATGTCATATTTGTAAACTGTGAGTTGACACCTGCAATTCCTTCCTGTTCAGCTTCAACTGTTCAGTAACAGTCGATTCAGGGTTGGGAAAGGATCAAGCTCCAGAAACAAGGCAGATGAAAAAGAAGGATGTAGAATAGAGTAATTAGCTTAATGAACAAAGCAGCGGAGTAAGTGAAATAAAGCTGTGTTTCTTCTGCTTACACTTGCCTCATGAATACAAACATCTTTAGGGAGGTTTGCTAAGCAACTGATAACGCATTTTAATATGTTTGGTGCACATTATGGTATAAATGTATTAAGGAAATAGAAGCAGTTAGGAAATTAGGCAAACTCCTAAATTAACTGCCTTGCTCGATACACCCTTATATCCATCTGAAATTATCCCTTTCACACACAGCATTACCAGGCTGTTCTAACTTGGAGATGGTACAAGAACTATTTAGTCACCATTTAAACTCTATAATTTAGCAAACAATAATTGGAGTAATAAAATTATCCTCTTTGAGCTGAAATATGAACTTCCCACAAACAGCAAGTGGTACCAGGAGAAGAAAAAGAGTAAATCACAGTGAGACCTGAATTTCCTCTTCGTAGAGGTTTAAGTTAATCAGTTCAAAATCATAAAACATCTTTAAATAATATTGAATCCATATCTAAATAAATAAAACTGTCCAGCTGCCTTGGGATTTGCTAAATTAGTTAAATGAGCAATTACAGGGTGATGTCCAGTGGCCCCAAACCCCCTCATAGCATTCAGCACTTTAAATTATTTGCTGTATTAACAGTGACCTCCTCTAGTTTGGACAGTTTAATAGTTTGGGGTAGCAGTGGATAATCTGTGATTTAACAAACACAGTCACTTAAAGCTACATCTGTAATCCAGACACAGATCCTGACCAGAGCACCGTGCCAGCTCAGTGCTGGGTGTGTGGGTAACATCACAACTGAGAACTCTCCCAGCTGATGTGGAACAACCCTTCCCTCAGCCACTGAGGAATTCCAGGGCGTTGCCAGGGGGTGCAGTCAGGAGTGAGCCCAGTGCTGAGCACTGCTCCCATCTGCACAAAGATTTTTGGAGCCACACTCGGAGGAGGGGCCTGTTGCAGGAAGCTCCTCAGCCCTCCTAAAGGCTAAAGGCTGATTTTGAAGCTCCCATCCTACACCAATTTCCTATAATTCCTGAATTCTATAGCAATTTCACTATTTCCACACCGTTATTTCAAATTATACATCTGCTCATGGCACAGAAATGTTGCTCTTGCTACGGCCTGAAAGCCAATCCTCTCTGTTCATCTCCAAACACAGAGTGCCCACGGGGTGTGTCACCATGTGCCCATGGAGTGTGTCACCATGTGCCCACAGAGTGTGTCACCATGTGCCCATGGGGTGTGTCACCATGTGCCCATGGAATGTGGCACCACGTGCCCATGGAGTGTGTCACCATGTGCCCATGGAGTGTGTCACCATGTGCCCATGGGGTGTGTCACCATGTGCCCATGGAGTGTGTCACCATGTGCCCATGGGGTGTGTCACCATGTGCCCATGGAGTGTGTCACCATGTGCCCACAGAGTGTGTCACCACGTGCCCATGGAGTGTGTCACCACGTGCCCATGGGATGTGTCACCATGTGCCCACAGAGTGTGTCACCACGTGCCCATGGGGTGTGTCACCATGTGCCCACGGAGTGTGTCACCACGTGCCCATGGAGTGTGTCACCATGTGCCCACAGAGTGTGTCACCATGTGCCCATGGGGTGTGTCACCACGTGCCCATGGAGTGTGTCACCATGTGCCCACAGAGTGTGTCACCATGTGCCCACGGAGTGTGTCACCACGTGCCCATGGAGTGTGTCACCATGTGCCCATGGAGTGTGTCACCACGTGCCCATGGGGTGTGTCACCATGTGCCCATGGAGTGTGTCACCACGTGCCCATGGAGTGTGTCACCATGTGCCCACAGAGTGTGTCACCATGTGCCCATGGAGTGTGTCACCATGTGCCCATGGGATGTGTCACCACGTGCCCATGGGATGTGTCACCATGTGCCCAAGGAGTGTGTCACCATGTGCCCATGGAGTGTGTCACCACGTGCCCATGGAGTGTGTCACATTCCTGAAGTTCCACTTTGAAATTTACTATTTTTATTTATTACAAATTTACTAGATGTGAGGGTTTTTTATTAAGTCGAGATAGTGAGTAAGAATGGTGTCTATTTAAGATTATTTAAGTTCTAATTATTTAATAAACAGTTGATATCTATATTATTTATGTTTTTAATCTAATTATGATCACTTGAAACCCACAATGAGGACTTTTTTTTACTTAATTACAGAAAACTACTTAGCTTTGTGAAGAAGAAGGAAGAAGAAGGTGCAGAAAGATAACTCATTTACACTCAAATTCTCTATCTTGACTTATATGTATTACTACACACTAAAACTTTAAATTCTAAATTTTTAGGGATCTATTTTTAGAGCAGGATCAGAAAAGCAGAGAGAGAAGTGCAGGCTGAAGGTGTCCCCACACACATCTGGGTCTGTCCCCACAGATATTAATTATTGGATATTAAATATTTCTAAATAACGGGATGGGACTGCCAGGAGATGTTTCCATGAGCTTTATTGAGGCATCAGTCTCCAAACAGGGTGAGACAATTGAAAGGTGGCAACAGCTCATATCCTGCCAACAGCAGCCAGAATTCTCTGTGTTACAAGAGAGAATTCTCTGTGTTACAAGAGAGAATTCTCTGTGTTACAAGATCTTTTAAAAGTTTTCTAGCCAACAGCAAATTGTTAAAAGCTTATAGACATCTACATAAACCAGTCATTAAAACTTATAAACCATTAAACCAATCATTGAAACTACATGTGTACCTTATATCCAACAACATATGCTTATTTCTAATTACTCAGGAACTTTTTATACTCTTCTCCCAGGCCCAGCCCCTGCAGCTGCTGACGATGCCTACGAGGGCTTTCCTTGGGAAAAACTGAGGGATAGGGACCACAGCCCAGCAGGAACCATTCCACACGTGTGCTGAGCACAGAGAACAGGCTGCCCAGACAAACTGTGCCTTCCCCATCCCGGGAAGGGCTCAAGGCTAGGCTGGACCCTGGGGCTTGGAGCAGCCCGGCACAGTGCAAGCTGTCCCTGCCCATGGATTTTTAAGGGGTTTAAGGTCCCTTCCAACCCAGATCATTCCATGGTTCCATGCAGAGCCATCCTCTCCATCCAGCAGCTGGTGCCTCCTGTTTATCTGGAGGTGTCACAGCAGCTCCCACCCAAGCACATCTGCTCATCTCAAACCTGCAGATGTGGACAGTCCACCCCTGGTGCCTTGGGGAGGCTGAGCTGGAGCAGAGACTGGACAGAGCCAGAGAATAAAGCAGAGATTTATTGAAAGGCCTCCAGGATCCACCATGGGCAGGACAAGGGCCTGACCAGGGCTACACCCAAGGTGGACACAAAATGGTCACAAAATGGACACAAAATGGACAACTGGTCACAAGATCTCACACTTTTATAAGTTTTGGTCCGTTTGCATATTGGGGTTTAATTGTCCAATTACAGCTCCAGGATGTGAGGTCTCATCCTTCTTGTTTTCTCCCTCCACCCCACCCTTGTTTGTGCTTTTGGGCTGAAAGTTGTCCTTGGTGTGCAGCAGGAAAAGGATTTGTTTTGTGTCCCTGCTGTGTGCAGAGCTGAGTGACACTGACTGTGAGCTCAGGGCTGCACCCCTGGGCAGCACAGGCTCTGAAATACAGGGAAGATGGAACCTAAGGCATCACCCTCAGCACCACTGCAATGGAGTGAAGTGAACTCTCAAGTGTGAGAACAAACACTCCAACACAGTCTCTTGGCCCTGCCCTTTAATACTCCACAGTAACTCAGTGCCCACTCAAACCTTCCCTGCTGGGGGAGTAATATTATTCATTATTACTATTACTCATTCTCTTGCTCTTACCAGTGCTGTCTGTCATGGACCAAGTACAACCAGCTGAAAAAAAAATAGTAATTTTCACCTGAAAAATATTTATTTCTGGTCAGACCTTGTGTCGTTTCAGCTGCACCCACGTGGGGTGGCAGTCCCTGTTCCCAGAGAGCCCCACGAGAGTCTCACAGGAGCTCCTTGCAGCAACTGCTCATGGAATGAGATTATCCCTGTGGTGTCAACACAGGCTGTTATTAACACATTAGGTGAGAAAAAACGTTTTGTGTTATTAAATTAGCGAGAACATAATTCACATTTGGTTGGACTTTGCCTCATCATTTATGAGCAGTAAATACTCCAGTGCTCCCAGAGCTGAATTAACTCAGCATTCCTCAGCACGAGGGGCACCAGAGCCCCTCTTTCATCTCCTCATCGCCAGAGTGACCAGATTTTGGACAAGGGACAGAATTCCAAACAAGTTTAGACTCACCACAAATAAATCCAGTGCTATGTTATGATATTCCACTGATTCCACACTGATCATTGGTTCTATCAAGGTCCAATCCAGCCCAAAACATTCTGGGATTCTGGGACTCCTTTATTAACTTTCCACAAACTTACTTGAGGTTGGAAGGGCTCGGAGCAGCCTGGGATAGTGGGAGGTGTCCCTGCCCATGGCAGGGGTGGGCATGGATGGGATTTAAGGTCCCTCCCAACCCAAACCAGTCTGGGATTCCATGATTGTATAAAACTTTGGCACATCCCCTGCCATTTGGGCACAGTCCAAAAATGTCATCACAAACCTGGGACAAGGACTTGAACAACATGTAGGGATTTTTCTCTGGGAATGGAGTTAGTGGGGAACATCCCCTGAAATGGAGTTAGTGGGGATTGTTCCCTGGGAATGGAGTTAGTGGGGATTGTTCCCTGNTGGAACCTTCTCAGTGGTAAAAGCCTTCCCAGGAACACACCTGTGGGTTTAAAAATCAGGTTTGATGTGACCTAATGGCTTTTGCTGCTTTGAAAAGAACATGAAAGAGTGACAGCAATATTGAATTTTTAAAATCCTGCTCTGTCCACCTGCAGAGCTTTTCTGGCATTCTTTAATAAGGACTTTTACCATGTCATTATACATTTTAATTACACTGTTAAATGTCACAATCACACATGCTAATGACATCATTATACCTATTTACACCAATTATGTCATTTGATGCAATTACAGTAATTCTGCCAATACACACAAATCAATAAAAAGGTTTTGTTTGCATTTTTAAATGATCAATCACAAAAGAATAAATCCACTTTCTAAGAAAAGCCAGGCAAGGACTCAAATACTGAAACTAAAGAAGTGACATTTGATGCCTGGTGCAGATTTCCACTACTGTGAACAGCCAAATAATTCCATACCCAAAAGATGTCACAACCATCCTGGTATCACCTGCAGAGGTTTCCAGGAATGATTTTACACTTTCTTCCAGGTCATGATAAATATCAGGATTCCACAGCAACCTTATTTGATCTTTAAGTCCATGGATTCCTTCTCCAAACTCCCACAACAAGTCAAGTTTCACAGGAGGGATAATTGTAGAATCATGGAATACCAGATTGAGTTGGGTTGGAAGGGACCTTAAAACCCATTTCATGGGCAGGGACACCTCCCACTATCCCAGGTTGCTCCAAACCCTTCCCTGGAACACTCCCAGCATCTTTCCCTGCCCAGGTCACCTCCTGAAGGCTGACATTCCATCACACACAGAGCTGAGCACCATGGAATGGGGGTTTTGATCCCCCCAAAGTGCCCTGCTGGAGCCAAGGCCCTGTGCTAAGGACAGCACCAAGTGGGAGCTTACAGCAAACAGCTCCAAAAACGTTCACCAGGGTTTAAAAACTTCTTTTCTGTACAAAGACTCACATCTCACACAATGAAATCCAGTAAAACTGGAACACAGCAGTTAGTGCTGAAGAGAATCAGAGAATCAGAGTCAGAGAATCAGAGAGTCAGAGAATCAGAGAGTGAGAGAGTCAGAGAATCAGAGAATCAGAGAATCAGAGAATCAGAGAATCAGAGAATCAGAGAGTCAGAGAATCAGAGTCAGAGAATCAGAGTCAGAGAGTCAGAGAGTCAGAGTCAGATAGTCAGATAGCCAGAGAGTCAGAGAGTCAGAGAGTCAGAGAGTCAGAGAATCAGAGTCAGAGAATCAGAGAGTCAGAGTCAGAGAGTCAGAGAGTCAGAGAGTCAGAGGATCAGAGAATCAGAGTCAGAGAGTCAGAGAGTCAGAGAGTCAGAGGATCAGAGAATCAGAGTCAGAGAGTCAGAGAGTCAGAGAGTCAGAGAGTCAGAGAGTCAGAGAGTCAGAGAATCAGAGTCAGAGAATCAGAGTCAGAGAGTCAGTGAGTCAGAGAGTCAGAGAATCAGAGAATCAGAGAATCAGAGAGTCAGAGAGTCAGAGAATCAGAGTCAGATAGTCAGAGAATCAGAGTCAGAGAGTCAGGTCAGAGAGTCAGAGAGTCAGAGAGTCAGAGAGTCAGAGAATCAGAGTCAGAGAATCAGAGAATCAGAGTCAGAGAGTCAGAGAGTCAGAGAGTCAGAGAGTCAGAGAATCAGAGTCAGAGAATCAGAGAATCAGAGTCAGAGAATCAGAGTCAGAGAATCAGAGTCAGAGAGTCAGAGTCAGAGAGTCAGCTCTGCCCCCTGCCCCCATTTCAGTGCCCATATTTCCCTGGCACGAGGGTGTGATGCCAGCCAGGTAAGGCCCAGCCCCTCTCACCTGCACAGTTATCAGCTGGGCTGAGAGGAATCACCAGCCCTGGGCTCCCCTGGCTCACACAAACCCAGCTCCCTCAGCAATGGGCAAAGCCAAGCCCAGAGTTAAGCTGAGCCTGACCCTGAGAGCAGCTTAGCTGTGAGACCCAGCTCAGGCCAAAGCAGTGGTGGGAATTGAGTTTAAAAAAAATCTATTCAATACATTTTATTAAATAAATGTCATTAAACAGATTTTATTAAATAAATTTTCTTTAAAAAGAATTCTTTTCTACACCTGCTTGCAGGCTCCAAAACGTGCTTTAACCTATGTGTAAATGAAGACCATAAATTCCAGGTCTTCCCCCTAAAAGAGAGGCTTTTCTTTTCCTGAAGCATTGCTGGCAGCCTACACAAGTATTCATCAGCCTTGTTGTCCAAGGCTGCTCTTTCCTCTCTCTCCACTACTGAAAAAAAGATATATTATTAAGAGATTTCATTTTTTCTTAGTATTTAACATGATCAGTTTCTGTGTCTGGATGGTTTGAAATATGTTCTCCATCGGACAGATAAGTCTTGGGCAAATGACTGACCTTTTGAAATAATATTTATAATTTTAGAAATGTAAAACTTAACATTCTTTAGTAATCCAATATTAAAATACATTTAAGTTGATCTATTAAATGCTACGATTCAAACTTCAAAAAAAATGTGCAATAGAAAAACATTAACAACATGTGTGGTTTGGAAAAATTCATTTATACAGCAGTTTGCAATGTCATGATGTATTTTAAATAAAAGAGCTACAGACAAAGGTATTGATTTTAGAGACTTAACTAAATAAACAGTATGTAAATTCTGTCTTTTTCTATAAAATTGGATCAGGACGCACATATTACAGTGTCCTCTTCTGGGGGAATGACAGCGATTGGATTTGGCAGACACTGGAATTTGGTTAAAGAGTTAAAGACCTTTGCTCTTTGGTTTGCAGGGCTGGGAAAGGACAGAGGCGTGGGGGGCACGGCCAGGGCTGGGGACAGCTGGCCACGGGAGAGGTGACACTGCTGGGGACAGCTGGCCATGGTGACACTGCCACTGCTGGGGACAGCTGCCACTGCCACTGCCACTGCTGGGGACAGCTGCCCATAGAGAGAGGTGACACTGCTGGGGACAGCTGCCACTGCCACTGCCACTGCTGGGGACAGCTGCCCATGGAGAGAGGTGACACTGCTG